>CATIWO010712663.1:0-13311 GCA_949673435.1 Macaranga tanarius | reverse complement strand
TATGTATGTATGTACATCTATATATATATATGTATGTACATCTATATATATATATATAGATATATATATATATATACATACATATATATATATATCTATATCTATATACATACATATATATATATATGTATATATATATATATATATGTATATATTTGAGTACTATTGAGAGTGAGTTGGCCAACTAAATGATAATTGTCTTTGGGTTAGCGCATGAATTCAGAGATGCCTTTGGGGCAAATCTATGTGGTTGATAAATATGCATGCAAAATTATTGAAAACTGATGTGTTGAGATACAATCAGTGTGAATTATGATATTTAATTGAGTAACGATAATGGGAATTGTGATATGTGGATTACAGTGTTGTGTAAGAGTGATATTATGAGATTATATATTATACAATAAATAGTTACGAACCTAAACCGAGCTTGTAAGCTTAATAAAGTGCAATATACAACATGAAAAACGTGATGAATAAATTATAAGAATGAGAATATATATATAGATATATATATATATATATATATATATATATATAGACAATGCTACCACATCGAGCCCGTTGCTGGAGAAGAAAATATTTTCTAGATTTCTGTCGATCCCATATCATATCATACCAATTTTTCTATACTAATAGAACCTTATTCTATTTATTTTATCAAAAGGTTGAAATTTCTTTTTTTTTTTTTTTAAGTTCATTGAAGAAGTTCTATTTGCTCAAAAAATTTCCCTTTCTTTTTTTGCTTGTCCACCACCTGTTTTTTGCGTAAAAAATGGAAAAGGAAGTTATGATAAACCTAGAAAAAATATAAACTAAGAATAGGAATCTTCGAGGAATAGGATATATATATATATATATATATATATATGTATGTATTTGAGTACTATTGAGAGTGAGTTGGCCAACTAAATGATAATTGTCTTTAGGTTAGCGCATCGATTCAGAGATGCCTTTAGGGAAAATCTATGTGGTTAATAAATATACATGCAAAATTATTGAAAACTGACGTGTTGAGATACAATCAGTGTGAATTATGACATTGAATTGAGTAACGATAATGGGAATTGTGATAAGTGGATCACAATGTTATGTAAGAGTGATATTATGAGATTATATATTACACAATAAATAGTTACGAACCTAAACCAAGCTTGTAAGCTCAATAAAGTGCAATATACAACATGAAAAACATGATGAATAAATTATAAGAATGAGAATTTAGAAAGAGAAATTTTTTTAATATATAACGAACATTTATATGAAATGAATTTCAATCTTGAACTAGAATAATATTATACAATAAATAGTTATAAACATGAACCGAGCTTGTAAGCTCAATAAAGTGCAATATACAACATGAAAAATATGATGAATAAATTATAAGAATGAGAATTTAGAAAGAGAAATTTTGTCAACATATAATGAACATTCATATGAAAAGTATTTCAATCTTGAACTAGAATCTATTATTATTATGATGTTGATAAAAATATAAGGATGGAAATGAAAATAAATACAACTATTCTTGGAACTCATTAATAATGTGAATAGTCAAATTTTATATAGTTTTCAATAATTATTATTATTTTATTTATTTGATTATTGTTTATGAGATTCTTGATGTTTCGATAATATTGTTAGTTCTTTTCCACTCACTGGGTAATTTTCTTATAAAATTACTCATACTCTTTTATTTGTAAAACTATTTCCAGTTTAGGAATTAGAACAGTGTAGCTAGATACAGAAAATACAGTTGTCTAGTGGACCACTATGACATACGAGGTTACCGAGGCAAAGACTCTAGTGAAGTACACTGTTTGTCATGATGTAGATGCTGATTCAACTTTTCAAGTTACTGTAGATGTAACATTCGTATTCTTAGGACTGGATTAATGAAAGTTACTAATAGTTTAAGATTTAATTAAATTTGTTTAAGTTTATTTTTGGAGAAAATTGAATTTAAAAGAATTAATTAGTAATAAAATTTAAAATAAAAATTTTGGACTAAATTGAAAGAAGAAAGATTTTATAAGGAGTTATGAGTAAAGTGTGCAAACTTAGAGGATTTTAAAAAAAGGAAACTCTGTGTTAAAAACACAGAGGAAGGAAGAAAGGAAAGGGGAGAAGAAGAAAGAAGAAGAAGAGGGAGAGGAGCACTGAAGATTGTTGAATTTGAGCTTCAAAACTTATGAGTAGATTCCATTTTTTTTAGTTATTTCTTGACTTTAATTCAAATTATTATAGTTTTTGAATATGGGTATATATATTGATGTTTTGAATTATTATTTCAAGCATAATGTTCATATTATCTTAAATGTGTTAGATGAGTTTGAATATATGTTGTTATGATTTATGAAGTAATTAGTGTTGAAATCTTAAGTTCTTAGTTGAATTTTTATGATTTTTAGGTGTAGAATACCTCTGGAAGTTGATTAAGAATGGCCTGATTGAAGAGGAGGTGCCTCAGTGACACTTAGGAGGCACCTCAGCACTGACGAGGTGCCTTAGTGATGAGGCGATGCCTTAAGGGCACTGAGGAGGCACCTCAATGATTAGGCGACATCTTAGTGACACTGAGGAGGCACATATGTGAACAGTACCTATGAAAAATGACCTTAAACTCATAATTTTACAACCAAACCTCAACCAAAAGTATGTCAACACCCATATAAACACTTGGGTTACTTAATGATATGGGTCAAATATAATACCCTAGTTTCTAAGACTAAGTATAGAGCAAGTAGGGTGTCGAACACTAAAAAATTTGAAGCAATTTTATATTAACCGGATAGATACTTAGATGGATTGGCAAATGATATAAAAGAAGATGTTAAATTATTCTAACTAAATCTAAAGCTACTAAAGTATTATAAATCATACTAACTAATCTAAATATTCTAACAACAAATTCAAGTAGTGTTCATTAGAACCACAATTCAAAATTAATCAAGAACTATATAATAATAACAAATAAATAACGCAATGATTGGAAAAACATTATATAAAGACTTAAAAGCAATTCTCATTATCAATTAGACCTAAAGTCCTTAAAAGTAATTCTCATTGTCAATTAAGGGTATTCTCATTTAGAGTCTACAAGCATTCTCATGTCATTGTAGAGATAAACAAAAACTATAAAATTACCATGCCAAGTTTATAACTTTTAATCCTTTAAAGAGAAATCCTTGTCTCCAAGTAAGTTTTTCGCCTTTAAATGAATCCAATTGCATTTCTGCCAAAATGCACCAATTCTCATTGCATACATATTTGATTAACACATCATATATGGTGATCAAGCATATATGACATAATTAAGCACTCAATTGAAATCAAATCATTCATGCATTATAAAAGAAAAATAGAGTAATTCATAAGATCAATTCATCTTTGTAATTCTAATAAATAAGAAGTTAGCCAAAATACATATTGATAATTGAAAAATAACCATAAGAAACTAATCCAAATATCAAGCAACTAAATTGAGAAAAGATATAAGAATTATGTTGATGACATCTCCAATGCTCTCCAAGCAATAACTTGATATTGAATAGCCTCCTTGACTAACTTCCTTGACTACTTAAACGTGTCTTCTAAAACTACTTTAAACTAAATGTACTTTCTAATATCTGATAATAGAACTTCAATGCCCCCTCTCCAGATCAGAAATGATGTATATATAGACCTTAGAGGTGGCTACAAATGATTACAATTCATTTTGAATTAGGAAGGCAGCATTTGAAATGAAAAGTCACCACCCTATGTAGATATAGTAACATTAAGGGTATTTTCATCCATCCAACTGACATTATCTCTAGAAAGTCTCTTTATAAAAGACCTTTGAGTTAGCACTCCAACGACACTTAAATCATCTCATTTGGAGGTTTGTAGAGGACATTATAGCCAAAATACAAAAACTGCTTAAATCTGGAAAGTTGTAATTCTTTGGAACTCGGTACCACTGTGCCGACTCAGCACAGTTAGCCTCTGTTATGACTCAGCACCACCGTGCCAACTTGGCACAGTCCCTAACTTGCTTCCTTTGACTTTTTGAATACTAAACTTTATTCCAATGCAACCTTAAGCATGAGATTAGCCTAAAATGACCTACAATCATACAAACAAGATAAAAGCACACACATACCAATAATAATGCAATAATTAAACAAAATGAAAATGCAAACTAAATAGAAAGTCAATAAAATGATCTTAAATGACTATACTATTTTGCATACTATCACTTAAATTGACCTAAAATAGGTCAAATGGAACGTATTTTATTAAAAATACATATGATAATGATGGGTAGATTGAACTATGTGATTGAGGTTAATAAGTGAGCTTGAGGTTGGTTGAATCTTTTACTTCTTAAAGAAAAAGAAAGTTAGGAAGCTAAATCCTTGAGCTTGATTATCAATATAAGATGGAATTGAAACATAAATATATCGAGTAATGTGGATAAATCCTCAAGTCTCTAAAGACGGGACTAAATTTTATAATTTAAGTTATATTAAACTAGGTGCATAGGAAAAGAAATAAAATATGAAAGGAAGTCAGATATATATATATATATATATATATATATATATATATATATAATTTAGTTTCAAATAGATATCAATCATAGATTGAATTTAATAAATGAACTTGATGTTAATGTGGGTCCTAAATTCTTGAAGAAAAAGTATAACATCCTGCTATAGAATTTCCTAAGTTCTAGTTAGAGTTATGGACTTATTTGCCATAGAAATAAGTTCTGAGGCTTGTTTTAGTGCTTAAGTCACATTTAGGGGTCAAAATGGATATTCTGCTTTAAAAAATAAAAATAAAATAAAATAATATTTTTGAGAGGTTACTGTAGCAACCTCAGCTTTCCACATTTTCTTCTTTTTCTTCATTTCATTTTCTTTCTTTCTTTCTTTCTTCCTCCGTTTTTCTTCTTTTCTTCTCTACTTCATCTTCTTTAAAATTTCTTCTTTTTTTTTTTCACAATCTTGAGGATACTAGACAATAATTCAAGCTTCCTTTATCAAATTCAAGATTTACAAAAGCATTTGTGAGTAAGTTTTTATATTAAAATTGTTAATTTTTTATTTATGCCAAAAATTGATGTTTTGGTCGAATATTTGAGTTTTAATGCTGTATTTGATCATAAATGGACCCCTGAGATGTTTAGGATTGTGTTTAGATTTATTTTGGATCAAATTCTGGTGTTTTTAAGTGTTCCAGTCATATTTCTGCATTTTTGGAACAGTGGGGCGCCTCTGCACAAGAGGCATGCACCTATGCACTCCTCTGGGGCACCTCTGTATAGAGACATGTGCCTCTGTGTAGCTTGGTGGCACCTCAGTGGCTAGTTAGGCTCCAAAACTCAGTTTTAGTGCATTTGCGGACCATTTTTCGGGTCCTAAACCCTATCCTTTAACCGTAGATTAACTTAAGTTGAGTAGAATTAAGATTTAAGCTGGTATTCTAATGATTTTATTTACGGATATTAGGATTGAATCAAGTTGGAGCCATAGAGGCTAGATCAAGGCTAGCCGACTAGGTTTCGGTTCAGCAGGCTCAGGTGAGTGGATATATATATAAAACAAACTACTTTAAAACTATATATATATATATATATATATATATATATATATATATATATATATATATATAAGAAAGAATACGTTTTATGGTTTGGAAAAAGGTTTTCTATGTTATAAATCTGATGTTTCCTTACAAATGCAATTTTTATCATGTGTTGGTTATAAAGCATGATTGTATAAGCTTCTCCACTTTTATTTTAATAAATGGGAACATGTAGCATATAACTATTGTTGATATAGCAAAAGTAATTCTAAGCAAATACATGATTAATATATTGATACAATGATTATATTCAGCTTTACACAACTGTACATTTTACTATTTAGCTATTATGTTCAATGGCAATATGATAAATGTGATTGAATTGGTTTTATGGACAAAACTATACACTCGTATTATATATCCATTAGATTGCACCAGGAAGGCTAGTGTTTATTTCATCAAGTTTATTATGAATATGAACAATATTATCTAGCAACTATTTTGGGGACAGTTCTTGGTTGTACATATAGCCTTGGGGGGCGTACAATCGGGTGGTTAGGCCTTAGGGGCTAGCTCTGCGCATGCGTATGACCAATAAGAATGCACATGGGACACTAGGTCATCAATGCCGCTCATTGTGTTAGCATAATCTTTGGTTACATATTAATGAGTGTATGAAATAGCATTTTTATGATTATAATATTTCAGTTTTAAATCGGCTTATAAGGAAGTGATTTAGCTAAAGCATTATATTATTTTCAGCTAGCAACAAATCAATTATGCATATATATTGTAGTATATTATTTCAGCAGTTTATTGATTACTTTTATTTTAAGGCAGCTTTATGAACATATTGATATATCTATAATTATTTTAGCAGATAGCTTGTGTTCCCACTTTATTTTATTGTATTGAAAGTTAGTTCACTCACTGAGTATTTTTGTACTCACCCTCTTATTTTTAAAATATTTTCAGATCCAGCAGAGTAGCTTCAACAGTAGCTAGTAGGATCAGTTTGGTGCCCATCCAGTGTCTAGATAGGTTGAGCCAATATATTCCAACATTTTGGACTTTTATAGTACTTTAAGCTTTAACTTATTATTTAGTAGATGGACTTGTATTATGAAAATTTTAAAATTGTTGTAAAAAATTCTTAGTATGTATTTATGATAGTACTTTTCTTAAGTCTATCTTGATATTTTAAGGTTTAAAATTATATGTATGACATCAGCATAGCACGTCGCGCCTGGCTCTTTAGCTAGAGGAGCGGGTGTGAGATCTTTTGATATCAGAGCCTAGGATAAAGATTTAAGTTAAAAGAGTTTGAGTTTAGTAGCTTACCTAGATATAGCAGTTTGCATAAGTGTTTATCCTTGAGAAAGAGTTGTTAAGTCTAAGACTTTATTGTTATTGTGGTTCTATAGATCATGCCGCCAAGACTTAGAGGTGGTAGAGACCATAGTAATCATAGTCGTGTCGCTAGGCTTAATGATATTAGCCAACCTTATTGGAGTCTTTCTGACCATCAGGAGAGAGTGGATGATATGTCGGTTAGTAGAGGGGAATAAGTAGATTCTACCTCGGCTGGTGTATCTAGAGTCTATCTAGCTACTCCACAGCCACAACCTGTTCCTATACCTCTTGCTCAACTACCAATTCCACCTATTCCTCAGCCAGAGCCACCAGTACCACAGTTTTAAGCTGATACCGATATGGGAGCTCTGATGACGTAAGCTTTTGTAGCTGCTATGGCTGCTCATGAGCAATATCGAGATCCCTGGATGATAGTGGATCGTGCACACAGACTAGGTGCTTACGACTTCGAGGGGTCAATTGATGGTGGAATAGCTGACGAATGGTTGAAGAAATTAGAGAAAGCCTTCTTGTGTAACAGCCCAAGATCACTCGGCCCACGAGGTATTGTCTGCTTTGGCACCGGCCCCAGGCAACGGTCCTCACGATTTTGTCCTCAAAAGGCGCCTCATGGAGGAAGGGGGCATTGCACCCATATAAGGCATGCCAACTACCCACTTCCATCTGATGTGGGATCTCACAATCCACCCCCCTTAGGGCCCCAGCGTCCACGCTGGCACACCAAACCTGAGGATTTGGCTCTGATACCATTAACAGTCGCACCTGGCTCGATGGCTAGAGGAGCGGGTGTGACATCCTGATATTAGGATTGACGAAGGTGGAGAAAGTGCAGAACGTGCACAGATTTGTGAAAGGACTAGTAGATGATTGGCTGTCAAGAATTCATCATTTATATGGCGAAGGACTGACATGGACCGTTTATCACGGAGTTCCATAAGGAATATTTAATGGGTACTTACAAGAAGAGTAAACAAGAAGCTTTCTTTAAGCTGGACCAAAGGAGTCTATCAGTTAAGGAATATGCTGATAAATTTGAAGACCTCTATCGCTTTGTTGCAGAGATTATGCCTTCAGAAGAAATCAAGTGCGATCAGTTCAGAAGTGGACTGAAAGCTCAACTGAAAACTAGGATGGCCTGGTATGAAGGAAATAACTTTCAAGAGTTAGTCCAAAAGGCACTCACATTTAAAAAGGCAAGAAATGAGGAAATGGAAGCAGAGCAAAGGAATAAAAGGTTTAATCCAGGTTCTTCTCAAGGGTTTTCAAACAAGCAAGCTAACATAGGGAGTAATATATTTCCACTTAGATCTGGTTATGGTGGAAGTGGACAAGGCTCTTATATGAATAGAGGTCAACAAGGAAATTAAGCCCAGATGAGCCAAAGTTCTATACGTCAACCAATTGGTAGCTCACCCAGCGGCCAAAAAGCAAACTCGAGGAGGCATGCAACAGAATAACCCGAGAAGACTCACTTACCCTTAATGCCAAACTTGTGGCAAGTTCTATGAAAGGGAATGTAAAAAGAGGTCAATTATTTATTATGAATGTAGAGAAGTTTCCCACATTAGAAGAGATTGCCCTTCATTGGTATAATTTGGTGGTTTAGGACAAGGAACTATTGTGCCTAAAATCAGAGTGGCAGTAGGAACTATCCACCAAATAGGCAAATCACCACCAATTCTAGCCCCAGTGTGGGTAGAGGTCATGTTGTTGCCGCAACACCTCAGCAAGGTTAGAGTTCTCAATAGAATCGACCTATGATGCAAGCTAAAGTCTTTGCGATGACATAAGAGGAAGCACTAGCATCTCTATAAGTTATTACAGGTATGTTGACTATCTTTGATCGTGATGCATATGTGTTATTTAACCCAGGAGCTACACATTCCTTTGTGTCTCATTCTTTTGCTTTGCATGCTAAAGTTAAGCCTAGTTCTTTAGATGCTAATATGATTGTTAGCAATCCTTTGGGGAACTCTAAGATTTATGAGAAAGTATGCATAGATTATGTGGTTAAGATAGGTGAGCATGAACTTTTAGCAAATTTAGTTCCCCTAGAACTTCAAGGTTTAGATGCAATCTTAGGCATGGATTGGTTGTCTCACCATCGTGTTATAATGAATTGTTTCATAAGGTTGTAGAGTTTGATCATCCTGGGAAAGATAAATTTTCTATCCAAGGTTTACGACATGCTCTTTCTTCTTGTTTAATATCGACTATGACTATAAGGAAAATGCTAAGGAAAGGTTGTCAAGCATATCTTACTTATGTGGTCGATACTAAGTTCGAAGGGCCGAAGATAGAAGATATTCCAATTGTGTTTGAGTTTGAGGATGTTTTTCCCGAGGATCTTCCAGGTCTACCTCTAGATTGAGAGATTGAATTTGCTATTGATGTGATTCCGGGTACAGCTTTAATTTTGCAAGCGCCTTATAGAATGGCTCCAGTGGAGTTAAAGGAATTGAAGATTCAATTATAGGAGCTATTAGATAAGGGCTTCATTAGGCCTAGTGTATCACCATGGGGAGCGTTGGTGTTGCTCGTGAAGAAAAAGGATGGTTCTATGAGGCTGTGCATAGATTACCGATAATTGAACAAGGTTACAGTACAGAATAAGTATCCATTACCTCATATAGATGATCTATTCGATCAATTGCAAGGAGCTAAAGTTTTTTCAAAGATCGACTTGAGGTTTGGGTACCATTAACTGAAGATTAAAGAGACAGATGTACCTAAGACGGCTTTTAGAATACGCTATGGGCATTACGAGTTTCTTGTAATGCCGTTTGGGTTAACCAATGCACCAGCTGCTTTCATGGATCTTATGAATAGGGTGTTTCGGAATTACCTGGATAAGTTTGTGATTGTATTCACAGATGATATACTGGTATATTCTTGAATCAATGAGGAATATAAAGAACATTTGAGGATGATTTTGAAAGTTTTGAGAAGTGAGCAGCTATTTGCGAAATTAAGTAAATGTGAGTTTTGGCTGGATCAGATTATTTTTCTTAGGGCATATTATATTGGTAGAAGATGTTTATATAGACCTTAAAAAAATTGAGACAGTAATTAAATGGGAACCACCAACCAATGCCACAGAAATAAGGAGTTTTTTGGAATTGGCTAGTTACTATCGTCGTTTTGTTCAGGACTTTTCAATTATATCAACTCCGTTAACAAAGTTATTAAGAAAGAATGTGAAGTTTGTATGGACAGAAGAATGTCAAGAGGGTTTTGAGAAGCTTAAGGAATGTTTAACTTCTGCACCAGTATTAACTCTTCCAACTGTTGATGGCGAATATATGGTTTACAGTGATGCATCTGGAAAGGGATTGGGCTGTGTACTCATGCAACATGGGAAGGTGATAGCCTATGCTTCTAGACAACTGAGGCTACATGAATCAAATTATCTAACTCATGATTTAATGTTAGCAGCGGTTGTGTTTGTTCTTAAGACTTGGAGGCACTATCTTTATGGAGAGACCTGTCGAACTTTTACCGACCACCGATCTCTTAAATATCTTTTGAGTTAGAAAGAGTTG
The DNA here is from genome assembly GCA_949673435.1 of Macaranga tanarius. NCBI lineage: Eukaryota > Viridiplantae > Streptophyta > Magnoliopsida > Malpighiales > Euphorbiaceae > Macaranga > Macaranga tanarius. The sequence continues at coordinate 2,821 of CATIWO010712663.1, read as the reverse complement.
AATTTGAGGCAGAGAAGATGGATTAAGTTATTGAAGGACTATGACTGTACAATAGAGTATCATCTTGGCAAGGCAAATGTTGTAGCAGATGCTCTTAGTCGAAAATCTTATGGCAGCTTAGCTCACATGAAGGCAGTGCGATCTCCTTTATTTCTAGAGCTTCAAGCCATAAATGTAGACATGAAAGTTGATAGCCAAGGAATGTTGTGGATGGCTCTCAAAGTGAGACCTCTTATGATAGAAAGAGTTAGAGAAGCTCAAGCTCAGGATGCTTATCTTAGTAAGATTATGGAAGAAGTTAAAAGTGGATCACGGGATGATTATTCTCTTTGAGAGGATGGAACTCTAATGTTTGGAGAGAGACTTTGTGTCTCAAGTCTATAGGAATTAAAGCAAGAAATTTTAGAGGAGGCTCATTATTCTGCATACTCAATGCATCCGGGCAGTACTAAGATGTACCGTACACTTAAAGAGAACCATTGGTGGTAGGGAATGAAAGGAGATATAGCAGAATATGTGGCAAGATGTTTAGTTTATCAACAAGTGAAGGCTGAGCATTAACTTTCATCAGGTCTTTTGCAACCACTTCCGGTTCTAGAGTGGAAGTAGGAGCACATCACCACAGACTTTGTAACGGGATTACCTCGAATGCAATAAGGACATGATGCAATAAGGACATGATGCAATACGGATTATAGTGGATCGATTAACTAAATTATCTCATATTCTACCAGTCAGAGTGGATTATTCATTAGACAAGATAGCACAAGTGTATGTGAATGAAATTGTAAGACTTCATGGTGAACCGATCTCTATCATTTTAGACAGAGATCCTAGATTTACGTCTAGATTTTGGCCTAGTTTGCATTAAGTTGTGGGTACAAAGTTGAAGTTTAGTACTTCCTTTCACCCACAAACTGATGGTTAATCAGAAAGGACCATTGATGTGTACTAATATGCAAGCGTACAAAATCGTATCAAGTAGTAAATAAAGATATCATCCTACAGAGATTGTAGTTTGAATATTGCAATACTCACAATGTTTGATTATTTAGACAATAAAATAGAGTTTGGAATTTCAAAGAAACAAAACTAAATTAAGAAAAGTAAAAACACAAATTCAAAGCAAAGTTTAAAAGCTAGGGTTCTTATTCTCAATTGGACCATCTCAAAGGATTGATTACATAATTAGGTCAACACTAGTTTTAATTCATTTTGAAGGGATCTTAAAAACTATAGATTTTCCTCTCAGATAAACCTATAATTAATTGGAGATTAATTAACACTAAGTTAACCGTCTCTCACCAACCTAATGCCTTTTAATTCCAATTTTAAACACAACCTTTAATCAATATTAATCCACTTGATTGTCTCTTAACTAATTAAGTAATTAATAGGTCATTGCCTAATCCTACAGAACCTATCTCTCGATTAAGCCTATAGTGTCAATTCAATTCTAGGGTGATTAGTCTTAAAATGACATTAAGCTCAACAACAACCAATGAATTAAATCCAGCAACCTAACATAATCACAATAAGCACATGGTCAATTCAAAATAAGAACCTTAAAAAGGATATAGCTACTCATGTTAAAGAGAAAAGAAAACAAACAAGAAATGAAAATAATTCTGAACATAATTAAATAAAAGAGTGATACAAGAAAAACCCCTTTTAAATGATGTCAGGAATCCTTTCTCTTCTAACTTCAAGCCAAGTATCACCTCTACTAAGAACTAAATTAATGAAAATGTATTTTGAAATAACTTAGAACAAGAACAATCTATAACAAGAACAACCTAAGAATCAAGAACAAAACTAGAACAACCCTTAAATAAAGAGTAAATGGTCCTATTTATTGATCTAAAAGACCTAGTGAGAAAGGTAATCTAACCCATTTCAAACTCTATCTAATCAAAAATTAAGAGATAAGTTCCTTTCTATCTAATCTTCAGCTGAAAATTATCATCTCGTGGGCTGCCACATAAGTCAGGCATGGGTGCGCAAGAAAATGGCATGGCTACTCAAGAAACAACATGTTGCTGAGCTTTGTGCCTTGCACGGCCGTGCTCAATTTTAGCATGGCCGTGCCACTCTGTAACACACTAAAATTAACTTTTAGGCATGGCCATGCAGTAATTAAGCACGGCCATGCTCAACCTCAACATAGATAACTCCTTATCTTGAGTCTTTAGCCTATCCAAACTTTAAGGATTGATCTAATCCTCATCCTAATTCATCCTACAAAACAAAATTAAAAAGAAATTATCTAAAAACAACTAAATCCTAATAATTAGGAAAAAATAACAAAACTAACTAAATTAACTAAAAACTAACTAATAATGCAACTCTAAGCCTAAGATGCAATAAAATATAGTGCTTAAAATAAGTGTTTTTAACACTCATCAAATACCCCCACACTTGAGCCTTTTCTTGTCCTCAAGCAAACACAAAAGAACAACCTATTCATACAAAGAATCAACATCATGAGTAGTTCTTAACTCGAGGAACCATCCTACTCTCCCTTTAATACAATGTTTAAAAACTGAAAATCAAAGCAATAACTCACTACTAAAAACATAATAATTACCAAGTGAAGAGCAAACTCCCTCGTTGAATTCATGAAATAGCATTCTTAACAACCAAGAAAAATGAAAGTAGGCATGAAACACTAATACTTACGTAGTTCTTTCATTAATAGCACTTAAAAGGCACATAACTTATTCCTTATACTTTCTCTATTGTAGTATCCCTCACCTTTCCATATTACTCAATGTGGATACCTCAACAAAGTCCTTTAGATACTCATACCCTTTAGAGAGCA
>CATIWO010712359.1:0-14767 GCA_949673435.1 Macaranga tanarius | reverse complement strand
AAAGAATCAAACTCCAAATCACTATTCATAACAGTGGCAGACAAATCTTAAATCATCAAATTTGATTAACAACAGTAATAATATGCTTAAATTCATAATCATGAACAGTAATCCTGTTTCCAGGACACGGATGTTACAGTTATGTATAATGTAATAAATCAATTTTCAATTTAAAGATTTTCCTTGATAGATTTCAAATTGCTTTTTGCATACCATTTGATTTCTATATCTTAAGATGAAACAATTTAATCATTATATTTTAATTATATACAATAATTTAATTTATTTAATTAGTATAAATATAAAAAATATTAAAATCAACTATATTTGATTTTATCTTATATTTATTTTTTATTTAATAATTTAAATTTAAATTTATTGTTTCAAATGATTTAATTACATTGAATATCATTTCAAAACAAAGAAATATATAAAAAATACCATTAAAAAAAAGAGAGATTAGTATTAATACAATCGTATCTATAACTAATAAAAAAAATTAATGAATTAGGTATTTCATACTATTGAATAAAAAAAATTATCTTAGTATATTAGAATATTTTATACTAACAAAATATTATTTTATCCATGAAAATAAAAACTGATGAATGCAAATATTTAAATTTCAATATAATTATAGTCTAAGCTCATGAAAAATATAATATGCTAAAAAAAAAAACATAAATTGAAGGTGAGGGGTAATTTTGTAGTTGGTGGAAGAAGAGAAGGGCATATAAAGAAAAGCAGCAGTGTCTTTATCCGCAGAAAGATCAAAAAAAAAAAAAAAGGAGTCAAAGGGTAAAATAGTAAAATGACATAAAAACATCGAGGTTAGTGAGGCAGTGGTTGGTTAAATGCAGAAACTGTAACTGCTGATGTCTTACATTAGCGTCGCTGCACCCAATCACATCCGTCTATTGCTGTGGGGTCCGCTGTGATTTAGTTTTTGCACGATATCATTTTAATAAACCCGTCTGCACCGTACAAAAACTCGCGAATAATGCACACATGTGATGTGGTCTCCAAACATGAAAATCAACTCATTTTTACAAAATAAACATTCCACAATTTATGATTCTCCTAAGCATTAAATAATTCTTATGATTCTCTTGTAGATTTTTTTTTTTTTGAACATATCTTGTAGAATATCTTAATTCTTGATCAACAATAAAGTTTTTGAGATTCGTGCATTTCTACTACTAGTCTCAACCTCAATTTTGTATTTATAGATTAATTAATAAAAATAAGGGCAAAAACCAAAATAAATAAATAAATAAATTGTTTGAAAATATAAATATAGGTGTCCACCACGGCTTATACAAGAATAGCCACCTAGTTTGCCTCAATCCATAAAAATGGTAAAAAAATAAAAATAAAATTATTGTTTTTTCATTTGATATTCTCATATAATCAAGTAATTATATGGGTCTCAATTATTTTTAAATTTGAGACTATTGAACTTCATAAAAACAACCAAAATTATTATACCACCCATTTCTTTATATATAAACATTTTAAAAAATTCAACTACTAGTGTCATTTTATAAACAAGTGTTGGTCAATATTAGAATTTTTAGCTATACATTATATGACCGATTTATTATATTAAATTAAATTTAAGATTTTTATGCTAGTAAAAAAGTAGTTATATAGTAATTTCTCTTTAAAAATATCATGAGGTGTAACATTTGAATTATGTTGTCGTCGATTTAAAGGAGAGAGCTGCTCATTATTGTATAGTTAATCAATCTTAGGTAATATGATCTCTTTATTAACAAAAATAAATAAATTTCGAATACTATATTATAATTTTAGCATTAAATCTCATTTTTTATTTTAGTTTTATATAATTTAATGTAGTATTTTTCATTTGATGATAAAACTAAAATAATAAAATTACATTAATATTAGCAAATAATGATTGAAAAAACTTGTACTTCTTCAAGATCTCCACAAGTTTTAAACAAGTGATAGTAGCATTGGAGTTTCCATTAAAAAAAAAATGGTAGATGTCTGATAAAATAGTCAAGTAGTAATTTTTTTTTCAAATATATCACAAATTGTAAGGTTCGAATTATTAATTTTTTTTAAAAATGTATTATATTGTACACTGCATTAATGCTCAAGTCAAGTGAGAAGATAGATAAATTTCTTCTTTTTTTTTTTTTTTGGTCTGAAAGATGAATTTTCATTCATGTTGACAAACTTACAAGAGAGTATAAGAAAAACATTAAAGTACTCCCTATTTTACTGAGAGATAAAAACTATACCTAAAAAATAAAACAAATTTACACTTAGTATAGAAATTCTCCCCGTAAAAATATAAAGAAATATTCTTTGGTCATACGTGCCAACTGCATCTTAGATGTATTGAATGAGCCAAACTGAAGCATAATTTGACTGAGTTCTTCAAATCTACCTCTATAATTGCTTCAAATCTACCATTTGACTGCTCCAACAGATAGATCAAACACGAAAGTGAAAGAAAAACTCCACACTAAAACTTTAAACTACAACAAAAAATTATTTTAAAACTTATGAAAATATCCATTTTAATTTGAGTGTAACATTAAAATAGCAAAAATTGTTTGGAAATGAGCCAAATCCCACGTGGAATTGGAGGTGATACAATAGGTAAAATGTAGAATAATTGTGAAGTATGGCCTATCAGCTGCACACCCAAAAATGCCCAATCCATTCCATAAACTTAAAAGTTAGAAGGCAACATTTTTATTGTCCTCTATCAAGCATTGATGTTGAACTAAAAATGGAGGATCATTTTTCATTTCTTGTAGATTCCCCTTTGTCCCCACGACCATAATGATGAAGAAGCAAAATTAATCACTATACTTGTTGGTCATTTTAGTCAATATATATATTTTTATTTATTTTCCTGATGGTGTTGCCAAGAACTAATAAGTATGGACCCAAAGTTATCAAAGTCAAATAAGCCCCACAGGGTTGCAATTTTATACCCTTTTTGGGTTGCAATTTTTCACATTTGTAGGAAACCATCGCCATTCCGTTCTTCATTTTATGTTTTTTTGCCGTGAGAAGTGAAGGTGATGGAAGGTGATAGGGACCTGGCAATGCAAGATTTATTGGAATTTTTTTTTCTCTCTCTTTTACACATTATTAAAGTTTTCTGGATGAAAAAAAAAAAAAAATCAATGCAACAAACATTTAGATTTTTTGTAAAACTGTATTATTTTTGAGTTTCTTAACTGATTTTACCTTTTATTTAACAACATCATAGTCCATAGATACCAAAAGAATGTATCCATAAGGCTGTGGACATAATCAAATCCCAAGTCTTTTAAACACGAGTTTAATATTACCTTAGAAATTTTATGGCCCTTAACAATCAATTGGCTTATGTTAAGATTTAATTTATACCGTGTATAAGTTGCTTGAATTGTTTGTATATATTTTAAATGTGGGATTTATTAACATTTCTAATAGTTTAAACTTCATATTGCCAATAAGATGTGGGAGAATTGATCAAAAAATTATCTTTTTATTATGATCCTATGACCAAAGGTTGTGAATTTAATTTTCGCTATTGCTATTGTCGAAATGAAATTTCATTTAAAGTGATGTAATAATGATTTGTCTATTATCTCCAAAAAGAAAACCATATTAATAAAAAAATATATATATCAATAACGTTTTATGAAGTCTAAGACTAATGAGACATTGTTCACTTCCTTTTAGTTTACCCCTTGAGGCTACAACTTTAAATCCTATCTTTCAATTTAAAGCTCAGGCTGGACCAGCCTAAGAAGAGCTGCGATAGTTTGCTTGGGCCCAAACCTAGTGTATACTTTGCATTAATAAAATAAAATAATAAAAATAATGCATAATTTTACTGAGTTTTTTTTTTTTTTTTGGGTAAGTTTCAACTGCAAATTAAACTCAAAATTACAATATATTTTATCTCAGAGACAAAATGACTTTAAATTATTTTTATCTATTGATTTTTTGTGAACATTATAAATTTATATAGATACAAACACATTGTGGATATGGCATTACTTAATAGATTATCATTCATTATAAATTTTTTTAGCATGGTTGTTTATATTATAGCTTTTTAAGAGAAATCAATGAGGGAACGAGAGATTGAACTATTAACTTCAATCAATATCTTAACTCCGTTATAGGCGGGCTAGACCATTCATTGTAAAACTGGCACCAATAGAGCAATTACATTCAAATAACAAACAAACAAATTGCACAATGGACAATTGAGATAATTTGGCCTTATTTTCCATTTGAAACAAATATTAAAAAAATCCCTAAACTAGTGAGAAAATGATGTTTCTCCGTTGAATTCCATAAGATTCATAGAAAATATCTTCCAAATATTTGCAAATTCCAAGAGACATTGACATTTATTTTATCTACTTTGAACGAGATAATATTTGTTGTTAGTTTTAATACTGAAATTTTAAGAACAAAAATTACTTTGTTATTGAATTAAGACTAAAATATTAATTAATAGTTTAAGACATCAAGAACAATAACCAATAATAAATACGACATTACAAAAGTGATTTTATTAATTTCGTGTGGAATAAATGTGATTCGATTATGTAATTCAAATACTCATTTCCATTGAAATTCTAATATTTTATGACTTTGTAGTTTTTTTTTTTTTTTTAACAATGTCTAGAAATTAATAAAAAGAAACATAGCCAATGAGGTCTGGATTATTCAGTTTAGGTTGAGGCAGTTTAATATTTGTAGTATTTTTTTTAGTTTATCACCATAATTGGAGCATATGTATATAATTGATAAGCCATTTATTGTTTTTTTTTTTTTTTTTTTGTTAGGAAGGGGGAGGGGTAGGGGAATTCGAATCCCCCTTCCGTAGATGCCTATCCCACGGTTGGGACGATAACCGTCCCAATCTATTTATTATTTTTTATTTTTTTATCAAATTTAGTGGCATTTCATTACACCAAATAAAAGAGTTCTAGAGTTCAGTACAATACATATTGAAAATAACTTTAACCCAATTATTGTTGATCTATAGTTGATAATATATGTATATATTTTTTTTTTTGAAGGAAGTTGATAATATACTCTTAGTCTATGTTTAAATTGTTTTTTAAAAAAAAAAAAAAAAACATTACATAACACATAAAAAATGAGACCAAGAACTTACAAAAGTCAACTAAAGACATAATCTTTAAAAAATGTAAAGTCCAAAGATGGAAGATTAAAAGTACAGCTAATAACAAAACAGTCACAGCTAAGATCTTGCTTGCTTCTACTTCCATCCTATGATCTAACAACACAATTTTTTTATATGTATACACATATACTATTATTTATTTGTTGTTCTTATATAATTATATTGTCTTTTCATAAAAAAGAAGGTGCACCTAAATAAGTCTAATAATTTCATAGCCGCTCATTGTGACCCACGTGGCATGAACCCTTTATGCACCCACCATCACTATAAAGAAAAAGATTTAATTAATGATCATGGAGCTATAACATCCATCCAACCAAATAAACTTCTCATTATTTGGTCTCATTAATTCCACAAGAGATGAGAGGCAATAAATAAAAATCCCTTCCCACTATATTATTATCCCCAAATTTTATTTTATTTAATTTAAAAAAAGCATAAAGAATATAATCCAAAATGAAAAGAAAAAAAATATTTTTTAGCTTTCACAATAAATTATTTATAACTATATTATTTTTATTTATAAGTATTTAAGAGTATATTTTTTTTTAACAAATAACTAGAATCTAGAGAGTCTGAAGATATTTTCATGATGAATTATAGTTTTATTGTTTTAGTCATCTTAAATTTTAGATTATTTTAAAAATAATTACTTTATTAAGATTCTAATAATTAATTATTTAATAGATATTTTTACTTAAATTATTTAATTTTTAAAAAATAAAATTAGTTGACTAATATCGATAAAAAAATTAATTATATAATATCAACTAAAAATACATAAAAAGCTATACTTAAACTATATTAATTAATTAATTTTTTTTTTCAATTTGTAAACATTAAATCATACCATAAGAAGAAAAGGATTTGATAAATTACATTATCACAAAATGGTCACAAAACAACTATATTGTGACACATGTAAGAATACAGATGGCAAAGTTGCAACTTTCTTTTTATCAATTTCATAATAATAAATTGAGTAGTGCTTAAGATTCTCTAAATCGTAATTAGGAAACATTAATAAATAATCAAGTATAATTAATATCATAAAGGTGCTTCCGGTAACCAGTCAGAATTGGGTTTTGAACTAAAAATGCTAAGTCTGAAACAGAAAAAGAAGAAAAAAGAAACCAACGACTGGTTTTGGACACTATAGACTTTGCTTTAAACAGACATCTAACTCTCTCTCTTTCTTCGTTTATGGTTTCCTTGAACAGGTCAGCACCTTCTTCTTCCTCTGTTTATGATCAAAGATGTGTTCTTTTGGGTGCATTTTTTGTAAGCTTTTGTTTTTTTGTGATAAAGGTGTGAACTTTTTTGTTTATATGGTTGCTTGGGTTGAACTGTTTGTGGGATATGCATTGATTTTTTTTATCCTTTTTGTGATGGGGTTTGTAGTTTATTTAGTGGGTTTATCTACTTTTTCTCTGTTGTTATTGCATCAAATGTTCTGGGTATGGCAGCTTTTTGGTGATCAAGCTTTAAATAGTTTAAAAAGGTTTATGTTGTGTTTCTTTTTGTAAATTCTTATGTGGGGAGATTGGATTTTTCTTGGAAATTTTGTAACTCTATTTTGCTTTTGAGTTCAGTTTCTGTTATGTTATCCAAAGTTAAAACATGTGTCATGCTTAGTTTCTACTGCATCTAATTATATGTTACAAGCTATGTGTTCTTGTTGTTTTTTGTATATGTAGATTTGAGCAAATTTCCTGAAATTTAAATTTTATGTTATTTGCTAGGTGATTGATGCTTTTCAGCTAGTTGTTTGAGGAAATTGAAGGCTACTTTTTTTTTAATGCCATGCAGTTTGATTTTTGTGGCGGGAGATTGACCATGCAATGAGGGAAGTTGGTTTTGTATGTTGATTCAGTGTTCAAGTTCTATTCATGTGGGTTTGCAGGATTGATCTCAACTTAACCAGAATGCTAAGATGTGATCAGTAATGATTTAGTAAGTGTGATAAAGTTCGAAATAAATTCTCATTAGTAGAATTGTGTACCTTGTTGTTATGGAGGTTCCGAATCTCTATGTCATTGATCAGAGTTCATCAACAGCATGCAAATGTTACAAAGTGTCAAACCTGACTCAGACAATTGTCGATGCTACTGAAATTTCAAATTTCAAAGATCGGTATATTCTTGAAGAGCAATTAGGATGGGGACGATTTGGTATCATAAGGGCATGTAGAGATAAGGTGACTGGTGAGGTTTTGGCTTGCAAATCTATTGCTAAAGATAGATTGATCACCCTTGATGACGTGCGCAGTGTAAAGCTTGAAATTGAAATTATGACTAGGTTATTTGGGCATCCAAATGTTGTAAATCTTCAGGCAGTGTATGAGGAGGATAGTTATGTGCATCTATTGATGGAATTATGTGCAGGTGGTGAGCTTTTTCACCGTCTTGAGAAGCATGGAAGGTTCTCAGAACATAATGCTCGAGTTATTTTTAGGCATCTGATGCAAGTGGTTCAGTACTGTCATGAAAATGGCATTGTCCATAGAGATTTGAAGCCAGAGAACATTCTCTTAGCTACCAAATCTTCTTCATCGCCAATCAAATTGGCAGACTTTGGTCTTGCAACATACATCAAACCAGGTATAGAGCTAGTACCTTTCTTTTTCACATCAGTACACGTTATTAGATTAAAAATTGTCCAAATTGGTTCCATCCTAAGCAGATGTTTTTGCACTTGCAGGGCATAATTTGCATGGCACAGTTGGAAGTCCATTTTATATTGCTCCTGAGGTACTTTCTGGAGGTTATAATCAGGCTGCTGATTTGTGGAGCGCTGGTGTTATACTTTACATTCTTCTTAGTGGGATGCCTCCATTCTGGGGGAAGACTAAATCAAGAATATTTGACGCAGTTAGGGCTGCAGATCTACGGTTTCCTCCTGACTATTGGGATCAAATATCGGCATCAGCAAAGGACTTGATCTCTGGAATGCTTTGTGTGGATCCTTCAAAGAGGCTCAGTGCTGCACAGGTTTTAGGTATGTCAATGATAAGTATTTCTGGAATGTTATCTTGTTCTTTTCTGAAGCTAAAGTCATGGTTTTTCTACTGTGACTGATGTTTCATCAAAATGAAAAATTGTTCATTGATCGAAGGGTTAGTAGGATTGATGAAGTCTTTTGTGACGTATATGCCAAGTTAGGCTATACTACCTGTACCTGTCTCAAAAAAATCTTCATATATACACCTTTAATAGGCCTTGTACTTATTAGTTCAAAACGAGTAAAGGACTAGTCAGCTTCTGTGTGGCTTTGATTATACACCCTTTTTTCGTCCATGAGAGATTCTCTAATAAACACTCAGGAGACTGTTTTTTGAAGGCATATTAGATTTTTTTTTTCTGGTTTTAAAACCCTTATTTTTTAGTGCTGTTCTAGGCACTGTTTGTCTAACAGTCTTTCTGATCCAGAAAATTTATTCTGATTTTGAGAACTAAAGGCAGTATCTAGAAACAGCATTCAAATTCCTAAATATGTTGTGCTATTTGCCTACTCATTTTACCGGTGTAAACTATCAACTGTTAAATTTTCACCAATCTAACATTAGAAAATGAAACTATACATTGTTAATCATAATTAACTTCAAAATAGAGCATTTTATGTCTATCTTGTATGTTTTCCCCCCTTTGGCATATCCTATAAATCGTGACCATTGCATTTGCCTTAGTTAAACATCAAACCTACAAGGGAAGTTTCTCATGTAATAAAGGTTCATGTCTTTTTACAGCTCACTCCTGGATGCAGGATTGTGCAGAGCCAGTGCAAGAAATCTACAAGCAGGACAACCTCGACTTTGGACAGCTGGAAATGAATGGAGATTCTTTGTCTGTCCCATTCATTGACAGGGGTCTAGATTATAGTTTCAGCTATGCCTCACCTGCGGTTGGCGAATATCATCTTGAGCAATCTCATGTCATCACATCTTCATTTTCTTCAATTCCAGTTGAGAACAACATATTGTCTGCTGAATCTGGAGGTTTCTCTTTTAGCAACTGTAATGGTTCAAGTGCAACAGAGTTCCCTGTCCCAATCTCATCAATATCAAACTTTACGTTCTTCAGTCCAGATTCTGCACTTGATAGAGGACAAGTGTTTTTTGAATTTGATGCCCTCCAGTCACAGATAGATCCGACTCATGGAGGTATGCGCATTGCATTATTATACCTATTGTTTGTAAGATTGTATATAGTAGCTAATCGAAATAGTGCACTTCATGATATAAGTGAGGCATCACTTCCCTTTTGTCTGATACAATAGATGGAGCTACAATTTGGAAAATTGACTTTTATCTTTTGTAGCATCTGTCCATAAAACACCTGAAATAAGCATTTTTATAACTTAGCAGATGGAGAACCAAACTTGGAAAAGCCGTTCATATTGCCGGATACCTCTGCTTTAATTAAACGTGGAGAGGGAGAAATATTGCAAAAGATGGAGTTTCGACGGGAAGGGATCAATGGTTCTAGTAGAGTTTCCAGCATCCACAGCAGAAGGAATCACACCATTGGACTTGGTGAGCTCAATCAACTTAACATTATAGTCACTGAATCAGTTATCCGGTGGGCATCTTGTACACAAATCCCAACTGCCCCATCACTTAGATTATCACTTGTTTGCTAGAATGGATAAATATGTTACCAACAGCTGATCAATCAAGAGTTTATCTGTACAACATTAACAAGATTTGTCACAGCAGCTGACATGATAGGACTTGTTCGGCTAAGTTTGTATGTAATATCATGAGGACACAGTTTTCTTTTCCCTATGTTTTCTGGTTTGAGACATAATAATCAGTTCGTTACATATAGATATAGTCATATAGTAAAGAAATTCAATTCCACCTCTAATTTGAGTCTACAATGTAACAATCGTCTCTAACTAACATATGGCAAAGAGAAATTTATTTCAATCTCCCATTTTGGCAATTTACTCGAAGCTGAAGTGTACGTGTATGAGAACAGAAGCTGAATGAAATCAAAATTTCATGTTCAGTTTTGAATTAGAGATGCTAGATCAAAATTACAAATCGACGGTTAACCAACATTATAATAAAAAGAAAACTGAAAGAGTTGTAACTTAAGATTGCATCAAAGACTCCATTCTTTTTCCCTCTCATGGTACAAGCATTTCTAAAATACAATTGATTCATATGGGGTCCATATTATGAAAATGGACCCCGGTTATTCTTTTGCTCCCCAAACAAGTAGCTTACCCCCTAACAAGATCCCTGCAAAATTTTAGAATTCTGTTGTACAATTAATTTCACGACTCAGGAGCATATTCTTGTATCGCTGTTGCTAATTTATTTCGATCCTCCTCTGTTTTTGTTCTAATTAAGAAGGTACGAGCCACAACACTATCATTATCACCACCATCATCACTCTGCAAAAGAAAAAGCAGTATTTAATTTTTCATAATATATAACAGTAACATGCTTCTCCAAGAAGCACGGTTAGTTGTAAACGGCCTCTAAAAAGTTACAACTAGAACTTATTGTTTAGTAGCTTATCTACAATTTTCAATTAATCACCATATTATCACTTGTTTTTTAGAAAATCCTACACTTATTTGATCCGAGAATGTGGTTCTCATATGCCAACTAGTAACATTATTACTTTTGCCATGCATGCTTAGAAAAGTTTTATGATGACTGATCTAAGAGAAACATAAGATAATTTCCATCCTAGAGTAAAACATTAGCATTATCATGATAAATGCAAAAACAATCCTGGTAGTGAAAGGTCTACATTTCTTACACATGAATACCATAAACAATGAGCCTCAGGTTCGAAAATGAAAAAGTTACAGCTCTAAAGAATTTTTAAATTTTAGCAGTTTCCCAGCCCCCTACAGCCTACTTCAGAGATATGCAGAATATGAAAGATAGGAAGGGCTACCGCAGTGTGAAATATTGCAACAAGGGAATTCTTTTGTGCATTCGTCTTGATCCCTGGATATAGCAAAGCATTTAATACTACTCTCCCCACCTGCCATCAGCAAAACAGAACAGAACATAAGACCAGACATACAGTAAATGTAAACATTTGTAGTTTACATAGAAATGGTTCGGAGTAAACATTATGATGCACCTAACATCACTGAAATGCACAAGGAAAACGAAGTGACAGAAGCCAGTTGAGCATACACCACTAATAAAATGTTTTACATCTGAGATAATGAAACCTACATCATTTCGAACAATTATTGTTGGTTTGGATTCTTTTGTACCCTTGTTGACACCCTCTTTGCATTTGATGGAGAGCTGTCCCATGCCTTTGTCTTTCCATGTGTCTTTATCTGATGTATCACTTGACTGGACAAATCAAAGAGCAAAGCAGACAAATTAACAATTTAGAAACTAAAACAAACATGAAAATTAGAAGTCACAGCACTTGACAGATGTTACATCAGTTCATCAAAATTCAATTGACACATGAATAAAAAATAGGACCAACATATCAATATTATTCATTAATAGAATTCCATGCACCAGCGGATCAGACAACTCAGGTGCAAAGTGGTAACAATGTTGTCAAGCCCAGCATTAACATAAAGCTATGATCAACAGAGGGATGAGAAGTAAATCAGAAGTGGATAAGACAAGTAACATATCCAGCGAAATATATCATGACAAATGATATACGAAGAAATGGATTCATGATGATGGCATTAGCATGAACCCATATTCAATTTCTGTAGAGGTGGATGAGGTACTCAAATAACGCTTCCCCTCTTTGAATGGCATCAACAAGCACAGGTTGATATAACATACCTTAACATACAACTTGCACTTGACTTCATGGACCACTATAACACCCTTTTCTTCAGACTTCTTCACTGATGGACTGCTGGGTTCCTGCAGTTCATTTTCTGACAAAGGAAACAAGTGCCCAATTCAGTATCACTACAAACTTCTCTGTTTTTTCTGTGGGGTCCTCAGGAGTAACTGATGAATGTACCATTTACCAGTTTTAATGTCAATGATCAAACAACATACAAATAAATTTTTTTCCGCTCAGGCTTCAGCATTAAGTCATATGCGTGTCTGGACCAGGGAAATGAACCAATACAATGAAAGCATAAAGCCAAATTAACACACTTTGAAGCTTAGAACCTCTTTTCAAATATTACATCAATATATATCCCCAAGAAAATGCACATAAGGTGACGAAAACATAGAATGAAAAATAAGACAGCTAACTGATAATGATCATAAAATTTACCACAGGATTTGAGTGAAACCAATAACAGAATCAGAAAATCAAAAATTGCACAAGGGGAAAGAAAAAAACGTATTCTTCTCACCATCATCAACGTCATCTGGAGTACTATGATTCGTGGGAATCGAGTTTTGACCTCCTGGGATAAATTAGCAAAGAAGTGGGTCAGACTTCAGGTCAGATGAACTCTTCACTAAAGCAACACGCACAGCTCGACATAAAAAGAGCATAGATTTATGAACATAACAAAGGTGACTAACAGTAACATTTCAACAGTATGTTTAGTGTAATGACATGATATAAAGTAGCCAGATAAACATTGTTCTTAGACTAATATCAAGTAATTTTGTGTGCACAAATCTTAATGGCTCCAACACGCCATCATCCGTCCTCATGTGTATATACCTTCACCCATACAACAAAGAGAAAACATTTGGGAAGTATTAAGTATTACGGAAAGATGCCAATTCAACCTTCAAGACCGAAGATTAACATTTAAAATTCAAAATAAGCATGCCATGAGCCCCTGATGTATATATAGTGTGGTCTGGACAAGCTTATGGATATATCCTTTTTAGTGTGTCATAAAGTATATGTTAACAATAGAAAATTCCTTAACCCACATTAAAATGCTTCCATCCCCATCCACTAGAATTAGAATTACCTTCTTTTTTATATTATGGCAGCCACTGCAGCATAAAAAATGTAAGTTGCTCAACTTAGCATCTTACAAAGACATTCCCAACATAACATCTTAAAGCCACCAATTTACAAAATACAAGTTCCAAAACAACATTTATTTAAACAATATAGTACCATACGTACCAAACAAAAACGGAGTTAGAGTTTTGGAAAACACTTCTGTGCTTTGGTTGTTGGAGAACAATCCAGAGCTTTGACTAGCAGAAGAAACCGCAGAGCTCTGACTGTTCGACAACAATCCAGTACTTTGGTTAGTGAAAGAAAGTCCAAAATTAGGACTGCTAGAGAAAAGTCCGGAGCTTTGACTAGCAGAAGAAACCATGGAGCTCTGACTGTTGGAGAACAATCCAGAACTCTGGCTCTTGGAGAGCAGTCCACTGCCTAGACTGTTTGAGAATAAACCAGAGGTCGTCTGAGTCTGACTACCGGAGAACAAACCAGAGCTTTGGCTATTAGAGAAAACACCTCCAGAACTTTGATTATTGGAGAAGACACCAGAACTCCAAGACGCAGTAAATGTTGTACTCATACTCGGCGAAACAAACCCAGATTTTCCTAGAAAGAACTTGCTCTCACTATTATTTTTAACCTCAGGCACTAATTTCTTCCCAGAAGCAAGAGATTCCGCAGCAGCAGCAGCTCCTCCTTTTTCAGAATTCGCTTTTAACCAATTCACAACATCACTGAACTTCTCCTGCAAAAGAAAGAGAACAAGCATCACATTCGAACTAGAAAAAAAAAAACCATTCATAAACTAAATAAAATAAATACCATAATATTGGAAGCATGGGCAAGGTAATCTCGAACCCCATCTTCCCAAAGTTCATCAGGGTGATTCTTCAATTGCAATTGCACCCAACTATCAATAAAATCAACAGACAAATCAATAAAATCTTGAACAAACAAACAGCGGACAATATAATATAACTAGTTAGTAATTAATTTTGACCAAAATGTGGACCTGGCAAATTGAGTATTGAGAGCTCTCACATGCTGTAGAGAAGACTCGGCTCGTTTCGCATCGAGCGTTGGAGACTGAGACGATGGCTCTGCTCTGTGAACATCAATTGAAGATCCTGACATTATCACTCTTTTGTTCCTAAACTGCAACACAAAAATCAATCAATTAAACAGCTAAAAATTAGGGTTTTAATAGCTTAAAAAAAAAGGAAAAGAAACTCACGGCCGTGTCGTTAGCGTCCGGGGCCGACTCCGAGACGGCGAAACGTTTCGTTCCTTTCATGATTTTCTGGCGTTTTTTTGGATTTTTTTATCGAAGAAAAAAATTTGAGCTTTTTGAGAAAAAAAAAATGGCTTTTGTGTTGAAAAAAAAGAGATGGAAATGAAGGAGAGGTTTGTTGGGATTGCGAGGAGCAGTTTGATTAAAAAGTAGGCCGTTTGATCAGGGGGTAACTAACTTTCAATTGGGAGCGTTGGATCTGCTTGTTCATCAGGGCTCATGAGGGGCTTCACTTATTATATATTATGGCCCATGTTGCCCACGTGCTTTTGCTTTGCTATTATGGAGCGTACCCCTCGCTGTTTCTTTCAGACAGCTTTTTGGGCTTAGGAGCTGAAGTCCAGTGGGAAAGTACATTTAACAATTTATTTTATTGACATATATACC
>CATIWO010712308.1:0-11215 GCA_949673435.1 Macaranga tanarius | reverse complement strand
AGATTGCAATATTGGCTATTAACCCCAATTTTTCATCACAGAAGGAAAGTGTGTTACACTCTCCTTAAAAGAATAAATAAATAATTTAAAAATATATTTAATTGTGAATTAAAAATTAAAGCATAAAAATTTTTACAAATCTTCTTCTTCATTTCCACTATACCTAATCAATTCCATTGAATAAGAATCTCTTCTCCAACAAATCCCTACCTCATCTCTTCACCTATTCTTCTTCATCTTCTCCATTAAATCTTTATCAACAGCAAAACTGAATCACATAATTTTTGACAAATCAACCAAACATCAAATTTCTTTAACCATGCATTTGATTTCATCTTGTGAAGGATTTGAGTTCTCTACTGAATCAACTCACCGATAACTCTTATGGAGGTGCTTCATCGAGTCAAACTAGATTACGCAGTAAAGCCACTAGCTGTTGACAGAGCCTAGCAGTATAGCCCATGCAACAGCTGTAATTGTGGATAGCGAGGGCTAAAGCTCTTCCACAAAATACTAAAGCACAGCGAGGTAAGCAACTCGTTGTTTTAAAAGTCAGAGAGGATCTTTATCCTTTCGATCCATCACTGCATCTGTCCACCTACACCGTCAATGCTCATTTTGCCGTTGTTTCTTTTTCGGCATACAACTGAAATAACTTTTACTGGATAGCCGCCCATTTCTCTCTTTTTACAGCCTTATGGATGGACGAAAGAAGGAAAGTTACAGAACTTGCTCGGCAAGGGGCTCAGGTCAGAGGAGAAGGGATACCCGAGTTAAAGGTAGCCCAAGTCAGTCTATCAGTTAGTGGCTGGCGCTTGGCTTCGTGTAGGCCTTTGCCTTCTTGCCTCAGTATCTTGACCGGAACCCTCACATGACCCAACTTAGCGTTGTCGCTTAGCTTGTCAGCCCTGAAACTGATTTTGGTAGGTTCAGTTTCTTGAGTAATTCTCTAGGTTTGATTTATAAGAGCAACCATCTTCCAGTCAGATTGTTGCTTCCTTATACCTCTTCAAGGGTTGGCTTCTGAGGGTTGTTAAACGAGGGGGAAAGTGAGATTCCGAGTCTATTGGTTGAAGTTATAACATTTGCTGATGGTATATATGGGCGTTTCTCATTCTCTTAATTGTTGCCATATATAATTACTGAATAAAGGTATTTATTAATTGGGTAATTTTATTTTTCTTTTATATTGTTATTGATTTTATATGTTTTTGTTGTTAATTTTGTCGGTGATGCTTATAGCGGTTAAATTTAGTGGCAACAATGGTGGTGTAAGTGATGCTGTTGGAGATGGTGATGTTGGGGCAATGAATTTTTTTTTTTTTTGGTTCTGGCAGTGTGTGATGTTGCTAATAGTGCCAAACAGTGGTGATGGGCGGTAGAGTGCAGATGGTGGTGTTGATGATAATAGTTATTGAAGTGGTTGTGGTTGTTTTGGGTGATAATGATTTTATAGTGGTGGTAATTTTTTTTAGTTGTTGTGGTGGTCGGTAGTGGTATTGCTGTTGATGATGGTGGTTTTGGCATGCTGGTGGCTAGTGATGACGGTGGCTATGGTATTTAAATAGTTTTCAAGAGGAATGGTTGTGTTTTTCTCAATTAAAATAATAAACTTACTTTGATTAAGGAGAAAAAGAATAAAAAGGAGAAGATAATAATAATAATAATAATAATAATTAATTAATTAATTAATTTTTTTTTACTTTAATCTCTTAATGGAGAGCGTGAAGTTCAAACAAGGAGAACAAGGGGCTAATAGCTAATATTGCAATCTCTTTGGGCTTAATAATCCAAAAAGTTGGTTTTGGGTTTAATTGCACTTCGGGTTATAGTTTAGGGGGCAAATTGCCACTTTAGCCCATTTTTTTAGGTTAATTTTATCATGGGAAATGATTCGCTACAAGAATTGTACGTCTATCGAGATTCATAATAATCAATGACTCTCATAATTATATTGCCCCAATGTAAACATCATGGGCTAAAATGGGAATTTTATAATATTTTTTTGTCTTTTTCTGTCGATGTGTGACGTCCATCATCACCCTTTTATCATTTCACTTATTTACGTGACATAGTGAAAAGTGAGTCCCAAAGCCGCTGAGTTAGCATTCAAGCCACTATCAAATAGTTAGAACTTAGAAGCATCTTCCTAGTACAAATTTCTTAAGTTTATACAACTATCATTGAAAAGAAAAGTCTGATCATCAAAATAGTAAAAATTAAAAAGTTTAGGCACCAATTATGTAATTTTCCTTCTTTTAATGTCTTTTTTACTTAGTGTCATGAAATAAAAAAAATGGCATCAAATAGGAAGCTGTTAAACATTTGCATAATCAATCTCAGATAATTAAGTTTTGACTTTGACAAAGCAATTTTGATGTACTAACAACTTCATTTGAGTGTGCCCTAAGTGCTAAAGTTCAAAGAGCAAGCATTAAGTTCATAATTCGACCAAAAGAGTGACCAAAGTGTTGGTTATAATCACGGTCATGATCGTGATCAATAGAGATAGCTCGTGACATTCAAAAGAGATGATTAGAAAGTGAGGTAGGGACCTTCACGATCCAAGTCCCACCTGTAAATGTAGTCACGATCAAGCTCACGCCCATGAGACTCAAGCCATGCTCATGATGCATCAAGAAGCGCTGGAGGTAGTCACCCTCATGGTCTACCCTCACGATCGTGAGCGTAGGTCATAACTAGGATCACACCCATGACCAATCGAATGCAACTCGTGAAGAATCAAGCTTCATAAAGCATGCACCCTCATAATTTACCCTCATGACCGTGAGCATGGATCATGAGCTAATATGTTCACCTTCCAACGAGCAAATCAAAACTCATAGTCACATTTTTCAATTATCATGACCGGGACATTCACTATTATGACCGAGAGTATATCTTTTCCTACGAAAAGCAAGCTTTACATTTAATGAAGAAGGAGAAAGTTGATGACGAATTAATAGCACTCCAATAGCTATTTTTCAATCCCCAACTATAAATATAAGGCTTAAAACGTCATTTAAGATGTTATGAAGTTTGTTGAAAGAATTTATTACTTAGAAAGTCATTGCTCTTAATTAATCTTTGTAATTCTAGTTCCTTCTTTTAAATACTTTAAGTGTTGGGTTATGTGATTTAAAGTTATGATCTTTTTCATCTCTTTCTTGGGTTAAAATAAGAGAAGTGAGGATCTACTCTAGTTTTAGTTTAAGTGTTTGCCAATTAAAACACTTGAATTTAGGTTGTGGTTAAAGTTTAGTCAAGAAAAACTCATGTTGTGTAAAAATTTTAGTTGAGCCTTTGAAAAGCTTTTGTATAATCAATACAAAAGAATAGATTGGAGTGGGTGAATTACAAATCCTAACTTAGGAGAAGTTAAGTAGAGGAGTAAGTTTTATGAAACTGAACCTCTATAAATCAAAGTGTCCTTCAACTATTCTTCTTCTTGTTTGACTATTGCTTTCACTTCTTCGGATAAATGGTTAAATAATCCCTTTTAACTTATGTCTTTGGGTCAAATAGGTCGAATTTCAATTTTTTCAATAAACAGGCCCAATACTTATATTTTTAGGGCCACATAAACTTAAAATTTGGCAAAACAAAGCTCGTGTAATATAAATTATACAAGGATAGAGAGAAGATCTATGATGAATATTTTATTAATATTTTTACAACTAAATCACATTAAAAGAAATATTTAATTTTCTCTTCCTTCTTCTCAGTTCATTATCACTTAAATAACCACCGCCACAGTAAGTACCACAACCGTTGCCAGTATCGTGACTGCCACCTCTGCAAAAAAAAAAAAAAAGGTATTTACCTTTATTGTCCATTCAAATTAATAAGAAAAAAATAAGAGAAGCAAAATAAGAAACAAATCTTTGTATATAAAGTTTGGCTAAAACTAGACATAGTACTAATTCAATTGAAAAGCTGAAAACTTTAATAAATCAAGAATTAATCCAACAAATCCCAAGGTTCAATCTTCCTTCTAAGATCCTTTACCATATTGTATACATTCAACATCTGGTATACTATAGCTCAGCTTATTTGAAACTTTTTTCCTTTTCTTAAAAGAAATTCTCTAAGTGCCTTTTTTGTTTTTAATTTTTATGCTTGTTCAATTTATGGGCAAAAAAGAGATAGATAAGGTTTATGCTTAAATAACCTTGCACCCAGAACTAGATGTAAGTAACAATTTTCCATTTTTTATTTTTTGGTAGTTTATTTTTGTGTTTAATTTGCAAAATAAGAATTAGGTCAAGTGAATTATTGCTTCATATAAGCTTTTAATTAAATTACATATAGTGTTTTTTATTTTTAATTTTCTTTGTAACTTTATTTAATTATTGTATTTTCTTTTTTGAGAATCGAAAGGCTGTCATATAGTCACTTCTAAGTTAGGGATGATGGCTTTTCAACTAAATTGTTATGTAATTTTTTTCTCATATGATGAGTATAGCAAACAAAACCTACAAAGTCCTGACTTGTGTCCATTAGAACCATAAAAGAAAACAATTTATTCTTTTTGCAAAATTCTGACACCTTCTCATACCAGCACTCTTGGAGGATTCTCTGTTCTTAGAAAGTATGTGGTAGAATGCTTGCCTCCATTGGTATCTTACTACACAATTTCATGTAGATTAGTAACTAGTGGAAAATTTTATACCTTTAAAGTTGACCTCATTCACATTGAATCATGTTTTAGTATATGTGGACACATAGTTTAACCCGGCCCAGAAACGGAAGCCTAATAATGAAAAATGACAAGTAAGCCCAACTCAGCAAAAGAATTGGATTCTGGCCCAACTGAGAGAAGCTCAAACACACTCACAACCCAAAATAAAGCACAAACCCATCAAAGGGAACCAAGTCCAAAAAGCTCAAAAGCCCATTTCACAGAGGCGCCGCCTTTGTGAAGAGGTGATGCCTCTGCAAGTTTGAATTGCTAAGGCGGCACCTCTTCGGTGAGGTGCCGCCTCTGTAGGTCAATTTAAAAAAATGTTTAATTGACATTAATTGTAGAACGTGGGATTCTCCACATTCTGCAAATGCCTTCCCACGTTCAACCAAAAGAAGTAGGAAGGTTAAGGAAAGTAAATAGAGGATTAATTCCTCTATAAGTAGAGAGATTAATCCCTTCAGATGGAAGGAGGGAATTTTTAGTAGAGAAAAAAAATCAAAAAAAACCTTGTAAAAAAAATAGAAAAACAAGAGAAAGAAATTCAATTGGGAGTCGATTTAGAGGCCAAAATCATTATTCAAGCTATTATGGTGGCTCAGAATCAGACTCTGAGGGGCGAATCATGTTCAGTAAATTCTTCACCCATTTTTCTTTTAATTTTTAATTTGATATTCTACTAGAAGTTGCAGAGGCGACGCCTTTTCGTAAAGGCGACGCCTTTTCTTAAAGGCGCTGCCTCTGTTTACAAAGGTGTCGCTTTTGTGATTTGTTTTCTTTTTTCCCTTTTTAAATTTTTTGACCGTTAACTACTGAAGGGATGCTACCTCTGTGGACAGAGGCGTCGCCTCTATATCACATGGAGTTATCCAGGCGATAGTCTTGGACTTATTTGAATATTTTATATTTTTAATTTTAATTATTTAGTACTAACTTTTATTTTTGTAGGATTTCTTTTTTTTTTTTGGAAATTTAATCTAGAATTTATTACAAATGGAGATGAATAGTGATCATTAATCATTATATTTTTTTGTCTAATTGCATAAAAAAAGTTGTAATCTTTTCTCCTTCCCCTTTTCTTTATGTGTTCTAATTTTGTTGTTGTTTTAATTTTCTATATTTTATTTGTTGTGAATGGTGTATGTGAATGAATGAATGAATCGAGACTAAATTGTATGAAAATGGACTAAATTGTAAAATTTGAAAATTTTTTGGATGAAATAGCCATTTTCATATAATTAAAGGAATAATTAAATAATTTAAAATAATAAAACATGAAACACAAATAGAGGCCAATTGCAAGGTCGGATGGGCCATTCAAAAGCCCATACTCAGTTTTCCGGATCCAATCTCTAAGGACAACTGCTAGGCTCCCTCTGTGGGATCCATTTGCTATAAAAGTGTCCTAGATTTTACCCGGATGGTGACTCCATTCTCCAACAAAAGCCCATCAAAAGGTCCAAAGTTGTATTCCTAGTAGGTCCTGAGTCCGCACAGTGCCATAGTCACCAAATATTTGGGCGCGCGCAGAACTCCGCCTCCTATAATAGTGAGTCCACTAGGGATAGAGAAACTGATTCCAAGTGTTTTGTGTTTTATTAGTTTTAATTATCTAATTATTTCTTTTGCATTCACTACACCATTTTCACATACTGTGTACACAGTCCCAAATAACCCGACAATAGTTGTTGCCCTGCCGCCTGTTTTTCATTCAAACCTGGTGGTAGGGTATATAGCTATTGTCACTCACAGTGGAGTATAATTTAGTACGTCATTCGGACCCTTGAGTGGGAAGATAGAAAGAGAGTATAAGCTGTGGGAGCCTTTGACCTTACCCAAAACTCAGTTCATATAGTGGCTTAGCAACTTCCTTTAAGTTTTTCCCAAAATACATGTGTTTGATTCCATATAGTAGTCTCATTAATAAAGCTCGAGCCCAACAATTATAGAGCATTTTAGGTTGGGCTTTGTCTTTCTACTATAGCTCGTTATATTGGACTTTTGGTTTTATTTGTAAGATTTACTACTTGATATCGTCTTGAGAGATTTGCATGAACATTAGTTTTGTTATCTCCTAATGATAATTAAGACCCAGACCCAAAAATCCTAGGACAAGAAACTTACCATTGAATACGTGTATGGGAGAAATAAGGTTAGAAGGTGCCACTTTTGAGATTGACTTTGTGTTTATTATTGGTAAATAGTTTTTCTGTAAATAACATGCATTTCATGCATACATGTCACTCATTTTTTTTAAATCCATTGTTTACAGCTAAAAAGTCTCTTTTATTTGGAAGTAAGTCAAGGGTAATTTGGCCCACCAATATCAAGAATCCAACCGATCAATTGAGACACATTATAAGGAAATAGAATGTTGGGAGCCTCCAACTTTGATTTTGAGTCTTTCAAGAAAAAGATTTTGAAAGATATCAGGGATGAGATGCGACAAATGTGCGAAGACATGATTGCTAAGATAGCAGGGAAGAGGCCTATTGATGAAGAGGATGTTGAATCTAGAACCATTGTTGGCAAACCACTTAAAGAGGGACTGAAAGCAGCTGGAGATTCAACTAAACTAGAATGGACAAAAAGACATGAAAAAGCAGATAGATCAACTACAAACTATAATGAAGAAGCATGGGCTCAACTATAATTTCAACGACTTGGATCTAGAGGAAGAGGAACCACTACCCCCAAAGTTTAAATTTCTAGATATTAAGAAGTATGATGGAACAGAAGACCCTCACCTATATCTTTGATAGTATTTCACTTTCTTGAAACCCACTGGACTAACCAAGGTGTAAATTGTTAAACAATTCCCAATGTCATTGGCAAGAGCTACTGTTAAGTGGTATTACACCTTAGATACACATATTTAGCAGAATTAAAAAGAGCTGTGTTCAAACTTCATCAAGCAATACGGGCTGAATACTCAGTTCGAAGTATCTCTTCAAGAGTTACAGAACATAAGGCAGGCACTGAATGAATCCTTCTCAAGCTTCATGACCAGATAGAGAGAAAAGTTAGCTCAAATGAGGTATAGACCTGCAGAATCAGATCAACTGCTCTTAGTTGCAGAAGCCTACATTTCACCCATTGCTGATAAGTTAAAGAATATGGGTATAAAAAATTTTGAAGAGATGTACCGCTTTGGAGTAGAGATTAAAGCCGACTTGAAACTAAACATTCATGAATGATTATCATTGTTGGAACAACATTTTGCTGTAATTTTTTTATTTTCGTGCTAATAAATGTCAGTCTGCTCAAATTATATGATTGTGAATTTATTATAATTGTACACTTTATGTTATGCTTGAATAAGATAGAGAGAGATAAAAAAATAAAAAAAGGGAAAGGAAGAGAAATAATATCGAATAAAAGGGGTTAAAATAATAAAATCAACTTTCAGTTTTCTGTAGGGATCACAAACCTCTACTTTTTCTCTGTGTAAAATAATTTAGCCACTTTCAAAGAAGAAAAAAAAGAAAAAAAGAAAGGAAAAAGAAAAAGAAAAGAGAAGAGAAAAAATAAGAAGAAGGAGAAAGAAAATTTTCCATTTACTGATGCCACCCATCTTTGAAAAAGTCGATCTCTATGCAACCCTTGAAATTTTTCTTTCTAATACCCATCTTCACCAACTTTGAAGGTTCGAAATAAAATTGTGAGCTGAAAAAAAATAATTGATCAGAAAACCCACAAAGGGTTGACCAATAACAAGCATAATATAGCGTGCATTATTATAATGAATGAGTAATCATATAAAATGAGCATGATTGATATAATTTTAGCACACGAAGTGTTAGATATAGACTTTTTTGAATCAGCAGCAGATAAAGTGGCAACATAGACATCAAATAGCCAGCAACGTGAGGATCAAGCAATTAGTGGCAAGCATATCACAACAGTATGAACATCAGGTAGTCAGTCGTAAAAACATTAGGCAAAATAACAGTGTGCACGATAGAAAACAGTGCTTAGTCATCAGTATGATTTTGCAACCACCTAGCTAGGTTTGAAAACTCTCAAAAGATGGCGACTTAGGCAAAAAAGAGAAAATAAAAATAATAAAAAAGACCCAGCTAGATTTAAAAACTCTCAAAAGAGGGCGGCCTAGACAAAAGAGGGAATATAAATAAAATTGGTTGCAATTTTAAGCTAGGGGGCAATCATGTGATCTTTAAGAGCAACAGAATCTTACTGGAGGGCAAATGGAATGCCTCTTTCACATCGAGAGCAATCATGAAGGTCTTGTACCAGTGAAGCATTTTCAAACTGCAACCAAACAGCGGCATTTATTGTTGTCATCATCCCAATTGAAGGTCCCAACTTCTTATTTTCAATAATACTGGCCTCAATAACAGTCTGTGATAAACTCAATTTTCAAATTTGGATTCTATGATAGAGGGGGGAACCTTCCCAGTCCCGAAGATCAACTATAGACAGAAGAAGTATTTGGTTAATCATTGTATTTAGAATTATTCAAAACATTTATTTCTTTAGCAGCTCATGCATACATGAATTTATTTTGCAAAATTATTTTTGAATCTTATGCATACACGCATTGAATAATGCATATTTTTCAAATCACACGGGGTTGTGTTTGTTAAAATTTTTTCAACAGCTTTCGAAGATCATAATCATTCATACATAAGCTTTGTATCATTTTTTAAAATGCGGGCCAGCCGTAAAATATTTTAGAATATAGCATCCTGCCTGACGTCTGAGGTGGCTTCATGGCTCATTTCATTTATTTTCATCTGACGCCCGAGGTGGCTATATGGCTCATTCCATATGTTTTCGCCTGACGCCCGAAGTGGCTATATGGCTCATTTTTTATTTGCTATCACCTGATACCGGAAGTGGTTATAAGGCTTTTCTCTTTTATATAATCGAAAAGCCTCTTGATTTTGAACATCGAGGTTGACGGCTTGAAATTATTTTGAAAACCTCTTGATTTGTACATCAAGGATGACAGTTTGAAGTTATTTTCCTCTTAATTTTGAACATTAAGGTTAACAGAACTAGTTTAGGATATCTTCTCGGATAGTTAACTCTGAGGCTGATGGACATAAACCTTAGTAGTAAATCTCTAACCTCTTGATTTATACATCAAGGATGACGGTATGAGACTATCTTCTTTGATTGAAAGCCTCTTGATTTTGAATATTAAGGTTGACGAAACTAAATCAAAATCCTTTTCGGACATCTGGCTCTGAAAATTACATTTTTTCGAACATCTCACTCCGAAGACTGGACTCCGAAGATTGGAATATTTTGTTGTTGTTTGCATTCATGCTTTTTCATGAATCATTATAATGCTTGTATGTGCTTTTCCATAAATCTCACTACATTGCTTATATTTTGATTTTTGAAAAAATAGAGGGGCAAACTGTGAACATATAGTTTGACCCGACCCGGAAACGGAAGCACAATAATAAAAAATGATAAGTAAGCCCAACTCAGCAAAGGAATTGAATTCTAGCCCACCTGAGAGAAGCCCAAACACACTCACAACCCAAAATAAAGTACAAACCCATCAAAGGGAACCAAGCTCAAAAAGCCCATTTCACAGAGGTGCCACCTTTATGAAGAGGCGACGCCTCTGCAAGTTTGAATTACAGAGGTAGCGCCTCTTCGGTGAGGCGCCGCCTTTGTAGCTCGATCTAAAAAAAAATTTAATTGACATTAATTGCAGAACGTGGGATTCTCCATGTTCTGCAATGCCTTCCCACGTTCAACCAAGAGAAGTGGGAAGGTTAAGGAAAGTAAAAAGAGGATTAATTCCTCTATAAATAGAGGGATTAATCCCTTCAGATAGAAGGAGGGAATTTTTAGCAGAGAAAAAAATAAAAAAAACCTTATAAAAAAATAAAAAAATCAGAGAAAGAAATTCAATTGGGAGTCGAGTTAGATGCCAGAATCCTTATTCAAGCTGTTGTAGTGGTTCAGAATCAAACTCTGAGGGGCGAATCATTTTTAGTAAAATTCTTCACCTATTTTTCTTATAATTTTTAAATTGATATTCTACCAGAAGTTACAGAGGCGATTCCTTTTCGTAGAGGCGCCGCCTCTGTTTACAAAGGCGTCGCCTTTATGATTTGTTTTCTTTTTCCCTTTTTAAATTTTTTGATCATTAACTGCTGAAGGGATGGCGCCTTTGTGGACAGAGGCACCACCTCTATGCCATCTGGAGTTATCCAGGCGGCAGTCTTGGACTTATTTGAATATTTTTATATTTTTAATTTGCCGCCTCTGTGGACAGAGGCACCGCCTCTATACTGCCTAGAGTTATCCAGGCGGCAGTCTTGGACTTATATGAATATTTTTATATTTTTAATTTTAATTATTTGGTACTAACTTTTATTTTTGTAGGATTTTTTTTTTGGAAATTTAGGGGGGTGTATTGGATTATGACTTTTAATGACTTTTATAGACTTTTTTCAAGTGAATGACTTTGACAGATTTTATAGATTTTTAATGACTTTTGCAGAGTTTATAAATTTGTCAATGACTTTCATAGAGTTTATTTTA
>CATIWO010712111.1:0-10531 GCA_949673435.1 Macaranga tanarius | reverse complement strand
AATTATCACTTCAGGTAAATGTTTCATAGAATACCGTAGTTCAGCTTGTGCTTCTGTTAATTTAGCTGCAGCAGCAAGTAACTCAGCTGATGGCATTTCAGGGCCCATCATCCTTCAACAAAATAGAAACACAGTCATCTTATTTTATTTTTTTTAACACAAAAGACATAACATGATGAAAGAGTATATGTATATGGCTTATGCAATAATCAGATTATTACCAATGGTATTGGTAACTCAAAGCTCATATGAGAAATACAACAAGAAATGCACATGTCCTAAATCCAGCATAAATATAAAAATATCAATATTCTTTGACATCAATTCAATATGCACATTTACAATAAGGTCATAAAGACTAAGAAGAACATCATCATTATAAGGTATCAGAAACAGACAAATGAAAATCTGCAGCAAACTGTGTTCCGCACACACCTCCAACAAACAATAAATCATCCAACAAAGGCTAAGAAAGTAACTGTAGCTAGTTCCATTCTAGAAACATATAGTTCCCCTTTAGCATGATAAAATCTGCAATATTTATATTGGCAACAAAGGAAATTAAAGACCTTTTAATCATAAAAAAGAGTAGAGACAATAAAGCATCCATTCAATAAACCAGACTAGAGGGATTTAATACTATAGGAATTGATATTTAAACTGAAATTTTCAACATATATAAAACAGACAGATGCTAATACAAGTTTTAAGGAGACAAATCATCTTGCCACACTAAACAAAGCATCCAACTAAAATATCCACACCACTTGGTTACTTCTCAAATAACATGCACATGACGACATTTCAAACTTTAGCAGTTCACAAAATGAAATAACACACCAATACGTATGAACTAAGAGAACCCAAAATAAAAGAAAAGCAGGAAAAAAGTAATCTTCTCACCTTCTCCTTGGACCAGGAACATCATCTCCTGGAGATGGCATTGGCAATTTATTATTATCATCAGAAAGCTGTTTACTTTCTACAGCAGGTGGTACCAAAACATCATCACTGCCACCATCAAGCTGTTGTTGCTGCTCTTCAGCTTCTAAATGAGTCTTAATCAAATGTCCAACAGCCTCCAAAGTAGGAGCATGATTAGAAGGCAACAAAAACACCCTATCCCCATTTTCTTTAAGACTCAAAGCAACAAAAAGCTTCTTCAAATGCTTCATTAAAGACCTTTCAGATATACCCTTTACGTCAACAGCTTGCCCATCATCAATCATTTGCAAAAGCTAACACAAAAAAAAGCACAATTCTTCAAACACAACAACAAAAGATCCTAACTTTAACATAAAACATAAATCAAGAACTACATATACCTGCTTTAAATCGCTTCCAACACCAGGAAACTCCTTCAATATATCTTTCACTACATCTTCCGGATTGATTGGATCAGACCCATACCCGGAATCGGACCCAGACCCCGATTCATAATCCGAATCAAAATTTCTCCTATTTCTTGATTTTTTGCTCCTTCTGTCTCTTTCTTTTTGCTTTCTTTCTTTCCTTTTTCTTGATTTTTCTCTTCTCTTCTTCTTGTCTTTCTCTTTTCTTGAACTCCCATCGCTGCTCCTCCGTGATTTTCGGCCCCGGCGGCGTCTATCGTCGGAAGTATCAGAGGATTCATCGTCGTCGGAGTAGGATGATGAAGTGGGTGTGTCGTCTCTGTGCTTCCTCTTGGTTTTGCTGCCCATTTTTTAAGATAAAATTAAATAAAATTGTTGCAGAAATCAGATTTGAACAAAGGGATCTATTTAAGGCCCGATTTAAGGCTCGTTTGGATTAGCAGCAACTGTAGCTGTTGTAGTTAAATTAGCGTTGCTGCTGTTGCAGTTGTTGTTGGGAAAAACCCGTTAATAAGCACATGAATTTCACCTATTTATTGAGCTCATATTTTTTTTATTACATTTTATTAAACTCTTTTACTATTATTTCTATTTTATTAAATTATTATATAATTATTTTTATAAATATTAAAAATTTTTGAAGCATAAAAAATAAAATAATAATAATAAATTACTAATGCTCGTTAATGTTCTAGTTAATTAATAATATAATATTAGAAAGAGGGCTATTTTGGCAATTCATTTATATTTCAAAAGTCCTTAATGTTTATAAAAATAATTGTATAAGGATTTAATAAAATGAAAATAACAGTATAAGGGTTTAATAAAATAGAAATAATAGTAAAAGGACTTAATAAAATGCAATAAATAGGGATTCAATAAAATAAAATATGAAAGTTGAAGGGCCAAGTGTTGGGTTTTTCCTTGTTGTTGATGTTGTTAGTAATTATGTGTTTGGATTAGCTGTTGGAATTGTTGCTGTTACAATATGAAATTACTAATAAGGACAACTTATTATTTAAATTTATTTGTATGTATATTTAAAGATTATTATGATGTTAAATATTTTTCAAACACGTATAAATATATATTTATGTCAATATAAATATATTAACAAAAAATATCATAATATAAAAAGTTAAAAAATATCAAATGAATTATAAATAAAAATATATAATTTAATCAATAAAATAAAATTCACAATAAAATAGAAAAAGTATGCTAAGTGAACAATATTTACTTTTTTTTATTATTTCATTTTCATGCCAAATAAAATTCACAATAATTTACTATTTCATTTTCATGCAAATTTACTTTTTTTTCACTATTTTAATTAACTATTCTGACTCCAATTCCGAAACGGATTGCGTTAGAAAATTCTATATAATTTTCTCTTAGTCGTAATATATTTTGTTTTCAAAAATACCATAATTTTTTGACAATGTGTGAATAGTACTATTCATCAAATAACAATTTTCGACCTCTGTTTTCGAAACGGATTGTATTAGAAAATTCTACATAATTTTCTTTTCCTCATGGTATATTTTGTTTTATAAAATACCATAACTTTTTAACAGTGTATGAATAGTAATATTCATCAAATTACCATTTTCGACGTCCGTTTTCGAAACGGTTTACGACATAAAATTCAACATAATTTTTTCTTTATCGTGGTATATTTTATTTTTTAAAATACTATAAATTTTGATAGTAACATTTCATTTTCGATTCCGATTCTAAAACGGATTATGTTAAAAAAAATCAACATAATTTTCTCTTACTCGTGATATATTTTGTTTTCAAAAATACCACAATTTTTTGACAGTGTGTGAATAGTACTATTCATCAAATTACCATTTTCGACATCCGTTTTCTGAAACGGATTACGTTAAAAAATTTCACATAATTTTCTCTTCCTTGCGGTATATTTTATTTTTTAAAATAGCACAACTTTTTAACAATGTATGAATAGTACTATTCATCAAATTACCATTTCCGACGTCCGTTTTCTAAATGGTTTACGGCATAAAATTCCACATAATTTTTTTTTACTGGTGGTATATTTTTTTATTAAATACCACAATTTGTTTACAGTGCGTGAATAGTAACATGCAAAATTCATACAAAAGTTACTATTTAACTATTCATCAAACTACTGTTCCGACATCCGTTTCCAAAACAGCCTATGGTAAAAAATTTCACTTAATTTTTTCTTGCTCGTGATATATTTTGTTTTCTAAAATACCATAATTTTTTTTACTATCGTGAATAGTAACATACAAAAGTTACTATTTTACTATTCATCAAATTAATGTTCTGACATCCATTTCCAAAACGGCATGCGGTAAAAAATTTTACGTAATTTTATCTTCCTCATGATATATTTTGTTTTCTAAAATACCACAATTTTTTTAACAGTGCGTGAATAGTAACATGCAAAATTACTATTTTATTATTCATCAAATTATTATTCCAACATCCGTTTCCAAAACAGATTATGGCAACGTAATTTTCTCTCTCATGGTATATTGTGGCAAAAATTTCATGTAATTTTTTCTTCCTTATAATAGATTTTTTTTACTACAGATAAATTAACTGGTGTTGAGAAATAAAAAGTATCTAATAAAATATAAATAAAAATATATAATTTATGCAATAAAAATTTATAAATAAAAAAATAACTCATAAAATTGGTGTTGTGAAATAATTGAGAAGAAAATAGAAAATGAATTGCTTAGTATTATTAAAAAATTAAGGGCATGGAAAAGGGAAAAAAATCAAACGTTTGGAGCTGTTGGAACGTTTGCGTTTTCTTCTAAAATGAGCAGCTGGAAAACGCTTTGAGCAGCTGATCCAAATGAGTTGCAGGAGCGTTTTAGCCTAAAAAGGATAAGGCTCCGTTTGGATTAGCGGTTGCTGTTGTTATTGTGGTTGTTAGTAATTTAAGTGTTTGGATTAGCTGTTGAAGTTGTTGCTGTTACAATATGAAATTACCAATAAGGGCAACTTATTATATATTATTTGTATGTATATTTAAATATTATTATGATGATGTTAAATATTTTTCGAAACACATATAAATATAATTTTATGTCAATATAAATATATTAACAAAAAAATCATAATATAAAAAGTTAAAAAGTATCTAATGAAATATAAATAAAAATATGTAATTTACGCAATAAAATAAAAATCTTAAATAAATAAACAATTCATAAATAATTCACAGTATAACCATAGAAAAATATATGATCATGAATTTAAAGGTTTATCAATTATAAAATTAAAAAGTCAATTTTTTGCATTCCAAAGGGCATGAGCAATTTCATCACGTAGTATTTTCATGGATTGAGTTGCTCCTCTTACTTCAGTATCTTTGTAACGCCCTCACTAAAATCATCTCTATTAGTATACATAACTAACTAATTAATAATATTTGAGGTCTTGCTGCTAAAATCAAAAAGAATCTCTTAATAATTAAAATTTAAAAATTTCTTAATACTCATTATATACAAGATTTATATATAAATACTTTAGTGCCACTACACCATAAATACATCTCTTTATACATCTCAAGTTTGACAAATTATTACATAACAATTCTTAATATCATTCTGTAATACTTCTAAAAATCTCCGTCTTAGCTATCTTCTTCCTCGGCGTGGTCCACTACACGGTCATCTCTCAGCAGCTAGTTAAGCAGGTATTAAATACCTATACTGAAAATTTTAAAACAAAAAAGTGTGAGTAATTTCATACGGAAATTACCCAGTGAAGAAATAAAAACATAATTGAAATTTTATCATGAGAAAAATCTCTTTTATAATATTTCCATTATTTATAATCAATTGTATTTGAAAACATCCTTTCATATTTAAATAATTCAATATTTGAATTATAAGTTCATAAAAACACTTTCTTAAATCATCTCCATAGCAATTCCATTTTCTTTTATAAAAGCAATAGAGGCTCAAAATCACACCATTTCACAAATAAGTTTACTAAATAAATCGAATCAAATTGCCATATGCTTTTATTTTATTAATCTCAACCATAAGTGAATCTTTTCTATTTTAGGGAGTATATTAAAAGCCTAAATAAAATTAAATCAGCTCATAATAGTCAAATAAATTTTAAAATACTTTTAAGCAGATTCAAATAATCGTATTATTCAAAAATAACCATATTCAGGCACGATCTTGAGTTATCCCTCCAAATTCCTTTTTATTTGCCATAAAATATTACTGGCATTTATAGTAAATAATTTAACTAAATACACTATAACTTTTTTTCTCATATAGCTTATCAACTTATCTTACCCACATAAAATATCATCATATCAACCATTATAGTAACTCCTTTCTACACTGATCTTGTAAGTGGAATGAATCGATACTTACCGACCTCTCACCAATATGACCAGAATTTCAACCACAAAGTAATTCTTATATAACTTAGGTAATATACTAAAAGATCAATCGATAAATAGAATAACTAACCATACTACAATACATCCTCTATAATATACTTAACCAAGCTCATAATAAGATCATCATCAATATATACCATCCATTCATAATCTATTTATTTAAAAGTATTATATACCCATACATGTGATCACAAGCGTAGGATAATTCAACGCTATACTATCTCGCAAGTATTTATTTATATTCAATACCCAAGGTACTGCTACTTAAGTGTGATCAGTATTTAAGATCATAATGACTCAATGTCAATCTAATTTGATATATGTATCTGGCCCCAAGCAACAGCTCTATATATATCCATATGTAATCTTACATCTATAGGATAAAGTATGCACCCGGCCCCTGACAACAGCTATGTATATGTGTACCCGGCCCCTGGCAACGGCTATACATACTTACCATCGTAATTTTATGAGATAACATATGCATCCGGCCCCAGGAAATGATTATGCACACTTACCATATGTATCCGGCCCCAGGCATCGGATATACTCATATATAGTAACATATGTACCCGGCCCCAAGCAATGACTATACATATTTACCATCTCGCATTTCTAAGGTAACATATATATTCGGCCCCATGTAATGACTATACATATTTACCAATCACATTTATATGATAACAAGTGTGTCCAGCCCCAGGCTGCGACTACACACACTTACCGTACCTACCATGTCCCTGACATGGATTTATACCTTAAAAGGTAGTATATGTATTCGGCCCTAGGCTTCGACTATACACAACTACCCAATTTTTCCATGCCTCATACATGGGATTTCTAACTCTTAGTGCTATACGCACTTAAAACTATAATTGCAACTAAAACTTTGAAGCCCCAAACAGAGGCCTAATTGATTGAATTTGAACATCAAAATGGGGTTCATTGGGTTCCTTTGATGAAGGCCATATAGATCTCTGAGTCAACTTTGCTTTGATATATTACGGGTCCCGTGACTCATCCGGTGCCTAAAGTTAGGTCCTCCTTAAGCAACGCTACGTATCTCGACTATCCAAATTTGAGTGTTCATCAATTATCAAGCTTGTATAATATTCATATGAATTGTAAAGGCATAATTCTGCCATGTCATATTCTTTATCAATTTTTCATAATAATTTAGTCTCTTAGTATGAGACTTATAAATCTCATGTCATTTCATCAATTGGAAGTGTTTTTCAATCATTTTTATGTCCTAGTACATTATTTCAATATTCGGTTCAAGATACCATTAAAAAAATTGAAGTTTACAGCCAAACGGGTCACAAAATAGGGCACAAGGGCACGTGCCTAAGTCACAGAGGCACATGCCTCAAGCACAGGGGTGCCCGCCTCTGTTCTCAGAGGCGTAAGCCTCATTTTGAGGCGCCATGAGGCGCCCACCTCCTCTATGGACAGACGTACGCCTGTACGAACAGGCATACACCTCTACACTACTGGAACATGAATTTAGAAAAGAAATTTACAGAAATAATGATCTAAAACTCAACTCAACAATCCCAAGATGGTCATAAATCATGCATATTATATCAGAACTCAATCAAACATGCTAGAACCTAAACATCAAAACCCTAACATTTATAACCATTTGCTTAAAAAACCAAAACTCAAAATAAAAAACCCATGAGTTCTAAAGTCACTCACCAATTTCTTCTGCTGATTCCTTATTTTCCTTACTTAATTTCTGAATTTTTCTCCTTTCCAAAGTTCAGACACCTTTTTCTCCCTTTTTCCTTCTCTTTCTCTTCCATTCTTCTTCTCTTTTCTCCATTTTCTTTCTTTCTCTGCAGGAGTTAACAACTCCACTTTCTCATTTCCATTTTGGTCTTTAATCTTTCCTTTCTTTATTCCTTAGTCCTCAAACTTTATTTCTTTTCACTTTAGTCCTCACTTCCTTCCCAATTTAATCAAATTTTCTATTTTTCATCTTATTACTCACTAATTCTTTTACATACAATTTCCTCAAAAAATTTCTTGAATATATTTAATTAAATTTTAAACTATTAGTAAATCTCACTAATCATGTCCTGAAGACACGGATGTTACAATCTTCATCATTATCTTCCATATCATTCAATTTTTCATATGGCACAAAATTTGGATTTTTATCAAATATGGTAAATGTTGGATCATCTAATGCTTTACTTCGGATATAGTTATGAAGACCCATCATTTCAATAACAATATTTCTTTGTGTTATAATATCATATGATGACATTACCCTCACTATTTTCCATCTTGCCTTCCATACACCAAAAGCACATTCAAAATAACTTCATAATGATGAATGCCAATGATTAAAAACCTCTTCGACAGTTCACGATTGTCGTCCACGTTAAAATTCAGGCAAATGATATATTGTCTTTTTGTAAGGTCTAAGAATTCCTTCAAGTTGAGGGTATCCAGCATCAACCAAATAATATTTTCCTAATTTGTTAAAAAATATATACATGATAAATATTGTTTAATATAGTTAATTAAATTTCACATAAGAATAATATCTAAATGTTAATGCATTATTTATATTTACCTGGCGGAGGTTTCAGAAAATTTAATATCCTTGAATCATGAGCAGATCGCACCCATCTAACAACAACAAACGTAAATTGCATGTCAAAACTACATGTAGCCATAATATTTTGGGTTGAAACTTCTTTTCTATCAATATATTTTACTAAATTAGTACTTGCAACTGATGCTGGTACATGAATACCATTAATAGCTCCAATGCAATCATAAACAATAGAAAATCATATAATTTTAATAAATAAAATTAAATAAATAACATATTTAATTTAACAAATACAATAACATTACCTTAAAAAAAGGCATATATCTAGGACCATTGAAAATTTCACTGAGAATGGAAGAAAACATCGGGTCTTGTAGTCTAATCAAATCCATTGACAATCTTAATAATGCATCCATTACTTCATGAAAAACTCGACTAATAGTCTCACCAAATCGTTGAAATCGTTCTTGTACTTGCCTATTTGCAGCACCAAAAAAAAGAATATACAAATAAATACATAGCTTTTCTAACACAAACATCTTACATGATTCAACTAATCCATACTTTTCCTCTAAGTCACCACCAAGCGAGTACAAAGTTTTCTTATCCATTCTAAACATATTAATACATCTTATTTCATTTCCTTCCATAATTTCTTTTATCCATTTCCACCCTGTAAAATGTGAATTCATACATGATTCTCGGTATAACTTATTAGTATAAGTGAAAATCAATACAATCATTAAACTCATGTAATTCTCCCATATTTCATTTATTTCATTTAAATCTTCTTGCATAATAGTATTTAGCAGACTTGAATCCATCATACCTCTATAATTAAAAAAACATAAAAATATAAAACACATAAATTTTTAAAAAATATAAATTTAGTTATCATAAAAATATAAAAATATTCAATACATATGCTTAAAGTACTAATTAAATATCACATATGGAGCACTAAAATACATAAATAAAATGTTGTAAATGCACCATATAACTAACAATAATTAGGTTCAAGTACTGGGTACTTTTAGTTAAATCAACTTCTAACTATCACTAGAATCACTTAAAAAGGACATGGTGTTGCTCATCAATGAACACTCCATTTAAAAGTATGCTAATTTTGCTTCTGGAGTTTTATATGCAATATACATCTCTCTCTTGCTCTTATCAATGATAATACGCCTAGCAAGTATATGTAACTGACTGCATGGAACTATACCGGATAAATTAATAATATCATCCATCACCTCTGTAATACTACATCCTTGTTTGTTACTTATAGTTTGTTTAAGCAAATTAAGTCTATTATCCATGCAATCTTTAATATATGCTCTCAAATCTTAAAATGCATCAATAACATTTGGCTTCAGTTTTTTGCTATTCCCTTGTTTCTTGCTTGTAGCCGTAGTACAATTAACATTGTCACTTCTTTTTTTCAATCCCTTTAGAAGCACCGGTTCCACTAGAATTCTTAGATGCCATTGATATATTT
This sequence comes from Macaranga tanarius, assembly GCA_949673435.1. Lineage (NCBI taxonomy): Eukaryota > Viridiplantae > Streptophyta > Magnoliopsida > Malpighiales > Euphorbiaceae > Macaranga > Macaranga tanarius. The sequence continues at coordinate 683 of CATIWO010712111.1, read as the reverse complement.
GCACTTCCATAAATCATATCATTCAACTGGTTATGAAAATTTTTTTCTTCAAAATTATCACTACCTTCTCCGTAAGTATCTTCGCCACTATCATTTAAATTAATAACCGATCTCATAGGGGGATTTGTAGATGAAGGTCTCCATCTATAGTATCCAGTTGCCATTTTGTTCATAAAAAGGATATAATAATTTGAATATAAAGCTTCACCTATTCCTTTATGGCGCAATTTGGAAAGTAGAGTTTTTTCTTTAGTATTTCATGCAGACTACAAAAAATAAAATTACAAATTAGTTTTGGTATAATAATATTATAAAACAAACATAGTATTAATTGAAAATTTTACTTATATTGATTTTATCTTCCCACCATTCACTTGAAGCTGCAATGGTACCCCTGTCATGATCCCAACCTAGACTAGTTTCCTGTTCTATTAACTTTTGCCAAATTCTCCATTATTTTTGCATCCAATCCCATTTATGTTTGAGCTTGTCTTGTGTTCTCTCAAAACCCTCTATCTTCATTTTGTTAATCACCCAATTCCATCCAGTATCACCCCATCCATTTCCCTTCCTATGACCCTCATTTGTACCTCAAATACAAATTTCCACAAATTTACTAAACTCCTCATCCGTCCAAAATAGTTTTGCACTCTTATTGCTCCCACTTCCATCAAGACTATTTT
>CATIWO010711581.1:0-10640 GCA_949673435.1 Macaranga tanarius | reverse complement strand
ATTTATAGACCTAAAGACCTAGTAAGAAAGGTAATCTAAAACTCTATCTAATCAAAAGATAAGAGATAAGTCCCTATCTATCTAATCTTCAGCTGAAAAATATCATTTCGTGGGTTGTCACACAAAGCTGGCATGGGTGCGCAAGAAAATGGCATGGGTGTGCAAGACACATCAATTTGCTGAGCTCTGTGAGTGGCATGGCCGTGCTCGATTTTGGCATGGCCGTGCCACCCTGTAACATGGCCAAACATTACTTTTAAATAAGGCCAAACACGGCCACGCTCATCCCCAACGTAGATAAGGCTTTATCTTTAGTCTTTAGCCTATCCAAACTTCAAGGATTGATCCAATCTTTATCCAAATGCATCATACAAAACAAAACACAAAAGAAATTATCTAAAAACAAATAAATCCTACTAATTAAGACAAAATAACTAAACTAACTAAATTAACTAAAAACTAACTAACTAATGCAACTATTAAGCCTAAGATGCAATAAAATAGAGTGCTTAAAATATGTATTTTTCACACTCATTAACACGTCAAGCATTTAGCCACCAACTCTACTACATCTTTCTTCATTGTTGGCCACCAATAAAAAAACCTTCAAATCCCGATTTTGTGCTTCCAAGATGCATTGCATACGGAGCAGTATGTGCTTCATTCATAATTTATCTTTTTAATTCTCCAACATTCGGCACACATAAACGATTATCAATCACTAACATACTATCTTCTCTAATTCTAAACTGAATGTTGGTTCCCGCTTCCACTTTTTCTTTCATTCTCTTTAAGTATGCATCTTCTATTTGAGCTTCTTTAATTTGATCCACCAAGGAGGGTTTAACTTGCAATGCCACTAACAAGTGATCTTCCTCAACCTCAAGATTAAGATTCATTGTGCGTAATGCCACAAGGTTCTCCTTTTCATAGCAAATGGTTCCCACTGATATCTCTACCATTTTTTGACTCAAAAATCAGCTACTATATTCACTTTGCCTGGATGGTACTCAATAGTGCAGTCATAGTCTTTTAATATCTCCATCCATATTCGTTGCCTCAAGTTCAATTCTTTCTGTGTAGAGATATATTTCAAACTCTTTTGGTTGGTGAAAATGAAAAATGTCTCTCCATACAAGTAGTGCCTCCAAATCTTCAAAGTATGGATAATGGCGGCTAGCTCCAAGTCATGGGTAGGGTAAGTGGCTTCGTGAGTTCACAATTTCCTTGAATCATAAGCAATCACCTTCCCATTCTGCATAAGAACACACCTTAAACCTTATCTCGAAGCATCCGTATACACTACAAATCCTCCTTCTCCAGTTGGTAATGCTAGTACTGGAGTCGTAGTAAGAGCTTCTTTCAACATCTCAAAACTTCGTTGGCACTTGTCGGTCCACTGAAATTGTACACTTTTCTTCAATAAATTGATCAAAGGTCTTGCAACATTTCTAGGTGCTTCCTACTCCATAATAGCTTTAATCTTCGATGGGTTGGATTTAACTCCCTCTTTTGAAATAATATGTCCCAGAAAAGTAATCTTTTCCATCCAAAATTCACATTTGCTGAATTTGGCATACAATTATTGCTTCCTCAATATCTGCAAAGTTGTTTGAAGATGCTGTTCATGTACTTCTTTATTTGAAGAATAAATGAGAATGTCATCGATGAAGACAATTACAAACTGATCTAGATACTATTGAAATATCTTGTTCATCAATGATATGAATGTTGTCGGTGTATTTGTCAAACCAAAAGGCATTGCCAAGAACTCGTAATGCCCGTATCTAGTTTTAAATGCTATTTTGGGAATTGAAGTGTCCGCCACCCGAAGTTATCAATATCCTGATCTCAAGTCTATCTTGGAAAACACCGTAGCATCCTTCAATTGATCAAGTAGGTCATCAATTCTCGACAATGGATACTTGTTCTTCACCGTGATTTTGTTCAACTGTCGATAGTCAATATATAATCGTATACTACTATCCTTCTTCTTCACAAACAAAACTAGAGCTCCCTAAGGTGATATTCTTAGTCGGATAAAGCCTTTTTCTAACAACTCTTCCAGTTGCTTTTTTAACTCTTTCAACTCCATTGGTGCCATTCTATAAGGAGCAATGGATATCGGTGCCACTCCTGGTACAGTCTCAATTTCAAAATCAACTTCCTGATATGGAGGTAATCCTGGTAATTCATCCAAAAACACATCGGAAAAATCTCTAACCACTAGTACCTCCTTTGTTTCCAAAATAACTTTGGTTGTATTAACAATGTTGGCTAAGTAAGCCTTACACTCATCTTTAATCAATTGAAATGTTGTCACTGTAGAAATTAAATAAGCAGGCACTATCTTTCCCTCTCCCACCAATATTATCTTTTTCTACCCTTCAACATCTATAACTACCTCCTTAGTTTAACAATACACAATAGCATGGTGTTTGGCTAACCAATCCATTCCCAAAATAATATCAAACTCATCTAATTTAATAATCACCAAATCCGCATACAATGTCTCACCCCCCACCAATATAGGATATGCTCTCATAACGGAACTAACTACCACAACACCCCCAGCAGGTATAAAAACACATAAACTTTGTTCTAGGGGTTCAATGGCACTATGAACTCTTAATGCAAATTCAAAAGACACAAAGGAATAAGCTAATCCTGGGTCTATCAATATAAATGCATCATGGTCAAAGATAAAGAAAATACCAGTGACCACGTCTGGAGCTACAGGAGCTTCTTGCCTAGTAATGGCATAAACCCATACTTATCCTTGAGATGGACCAGCGGATCCTGCTTAGCCTGAAGTGCTAGCTCCTCCTCCTTTACCACCTCGGCCTCTTCCTCGACTAGCAGTAGATACATTCTCTCTAGCACTGCTTTGAACCATCATCTAAGATCCTTCTCCGCTTCTTCGTACTGGACAATCTCTAATAAAATGACCCATTTGACCACAATGATAGCATGCACCCGGTCTCAAATTCCAATATTCACCCAAGCGATATCTTCCACATATGCTACACATGGGAGTTGATGAGCCACTCATCGATCTACCTTTCTCTCTTTGGCCATCAAATTTTCCATATCCTCTACCAAATGATCCTCCTCTTAACTGATTGGATGGGCTCAATCCACGTCCCTTAAAATGGCCCCGTTGGAAACTGGAGCCTTTGAAAGATGAACTTCCACTAATCCGAGTTGAAGTAGAGAATGAGCCAGTAGTTTTCTTCTTTTTAGCCTCTACCTCATTCCTTTCTATGATCATTTCTTCGGCTCTCATAACAGTCTCTAACACTTCTCTGTATATTAGAGGTTTAATTGCTATCTTCTCCTGAATCTCAAGATTTAAACCTCTCTCAAACTTATTCCTCTTTAACTTTTTAGCGGCAACTTCTTCTGGAGCATACTTTGAAAGTCTTACAAATTATACTTTATAGTCGGCAACGGATAGGTCATTCTATTTTAGCTCAAGAAACTCGATCTTTTTCCTATCCCTATACACTGTCGGTGTATATTTCTTAGCAAACTCTCGTAGAAATTCCTCCTAAGTTAAGGTCATCGGTACATTTCTACTCCTCAGTACCATCTCCCACTAGTCAATAGCATCTTGCTCAAATAAAGAAATGGTATAGCCTACCCTCTTCTCAGTGGTGCACTCAAACCTATCAAGAATCCTTTCAGTGCTCCTCAACTATTCTTCAGCTATGGCAGGGTCAATAGTACCCATAAAGACTTTTGCACCCTGCTTTCTAATCTTCTCATAAGTCTCATCCACTACCACATTACCTATAGGTGCTGGTGGTTGACCTATATTCCTCATCATTTGCACAAACTCCTATATAAAAGGATTTGCAATAGGTGGAGGAACTTGGGGTTAAGCTTGTTCAGGTCCATGAATAGACTCAGACGACTCTTCGGGGTCAACTCAAGGTGCTTAATGTTCATCCATCCTGAGATATGCAACGCACATTAACTACATGCTTTCTAAAAACCTCATGCATGAGATGTTATGAATGCATCATGTATTATGTCCCAAAAGAATCTAATTTCTACTCTGATACCACTTAATGTAGCACTATCCAGGTACTATATACAAGTGTTCAAATGACACATCAACACATGGCACAAGATTTATTTTTATAAAAGATATGCATTTATAGAACACATTTGAATAATATACATTGTACTTTTATATACATACATAAACTGGATATCCAAAATAGATATATTGTATAAATACAAAATACTTGAATATGATGATAATGCCCTTAAGGATGGAGGTATCAACACTAAGCCTATCTTTGACCCACCTGAGTTCACAAAGGAACACACTTCAAGCTCCTCTCAACGAACACCTCAAGCAAATCTAACTATTACCTAAAAACCACAATTGCAAAGGAATGAGCTTGCGACTCAATAAGCAATTATCAATACAAGGTTATATATAGTTCTTCTCAAGAACTAATTAATGAAATTCAAAGAAAATAACTAAAGTATGGACTACATGAGCGTGTCTCTCCCCATGTAGTCTACAAAATAAACTTCAGAGTCGAGACACGGGCTGAAACACGATCGTGTTTCTACCCGTGTATCTCACTGTCGAATTTACCATAAAAAATAAGATCAAGTACAAGTCGTGTCTTTGCCCATATATCTTTCTGTTTAAAATTCAGTATATATACATGACCAAGGACACGCTCGTGTCTTTGCCCATGTATTTCTCTGCCAATTCTAACACAAACTAACACGGCCATGTCTTATACTAAAACAAGTCGTGTCCTACCACACGGTTAGAGACACGCCTGTATCCCAGCCCGTGTAGCTCACCTGATAGCACATTTCCAAAATTAACAAGCAATTCATCACCAAATCAGAATTTCATAACAAGTGAAACAACCTAGCACAGATACATGGGTGTTCGTAATTCATCAACCTTACAAGAAAACCATATTCAACATCACATTATGCTTGTTAGTCATCCAGAATTCTCAACACACATCAATTCATCAACCTTACAAGAAAACCATATTCAACATCTCAAAATACATATATAATGCGACAATGCATGATTATGCTTGTTAGTTATCCAGAATTCTCAACACACGTTCACACTCGTTACACATAAGCTCACTTTTGCTTTTCTTTTCTTTTTCATATTTCCATGGCCATTCCTGAGACTCTCAGCTCAGCTCAGTCTCAAATCTCACAGCTCCCCCTATTGAGTAGGGTTTCCACTTCCTTTTTTAACTCCTACACATCACATATACCAAATTCCATAAGCAAGCATTATAATACATTCTATTACCACAAATTGCAATTAAATGCTTTAAAATTCAATATAACCTAAGGACACACACACACAAGTCCAAAAACCTCCAAATTACTACCAACGCTAGGGTTATGAGTCTTCTTCCAATTCCAATTGGAATCACTCAATTCGGACATGTGTAGAATTAATTATGGATTTTAGAATCCATTCGACCAAAACAGAGCATCACTGTGAGCAATAAAATGTTCGGTCCCATAAGTCAAGCTTAACAGCCAAACCAGTCTAAACCCAAAACATATAAAATGTAGAGAACTATTTGAAGCTTCTAGAGAGTCCAACTTTACTCAAATAAGAGCTCTATAGCTCTAGATCTAGCCAAAATACAGAGGTTGAAAATTCAGCAAAAATAGAGCATGAATATAACTATCCAAAATCCTATTCCAACTCAAACAAAAAACACAATTTACTTACCAAGAGATGTTCTTGAACTATGGAGGTTGTTAATTACAGTAAATCCTCAGCCAAATGCACTCTCTCTCTCACCAAATCCTTAGGTTCTTTGGAAGCAAATTGGGTGCAACTCTCTTCTTCACTCACACACTCAAACACACATACACACACACACACATAAATGCATGCTCACGTATGAGCTGAAGAAGATAAAGCCAAAGATTATGATATTTAATACCAAATATCCACTTTGCTCCTTAATAAAACACTCTTCTTCCCAACTAACCCCTAAACTCTTAATTGTTCTAATCAAGTCCTTACTTACCTTACCATTTAGTCCTTCTCCACACTTCCTACCCAATCTCAACTCAAATATAATCCACTATCTAATACATACTAAAAGCAATAATTACGTCATAATGACATATGCAAAAAGGGCGGATATTACACAGTATACGAGGATACCAATAAGAACACACACACATACACATATACACATATGTATATATAAAATATTAAAATTAAAATAAATCAATTCATGTGGAAACAATATAATATGTAATCGAATATAAGTAAAATTAAATTTGAACACATAGCAAAGAAAATCCCCATTAATGATTTATTACGGTTTTATCACATAGTTAATCACATAAAAATTCTTGAATTATAATTGATTGAAAATACATAAACTGTTATATGTTAGGAATTCTCAGGTATCGTGTAACCTTCTTTAATGGTAACTCGTTATTTTAACGGACATATATATTTGTTCCTTTTTTTCTCTCAGACGTGGTGACAATATTTACTTAACCGTTCAATGCAAAAGTTAATGCAAATTAAAACACGAGACCACGCCTTTGCCTCCTTCCTTTTTCACCTCACAAAAATCAATCTCAACACTCATTTCATAAAATATCATATATTGCACCATTACTATTCTCTGATAATGTCATGTATTATTTATTAATAAATATCGTATGAATACTTTAGACTACATAAACTCACTCTAAAGATATCTCAGAGTCTATATGTTGTCCCAAAGATAGTTAGTAAATATTGGCTAAATTCACTCTCTCACGTTATACCACTCCCTTATTTACCCTTCTCACACCGACATTCAAACCTCTTGTATACAAACACATGCTATGGTGCAGAAGTAGTAACAATGTTTATAATTATTTTTTATTACTTAATTAAATTGGGTTGTCTTTTTTTTCACAATAATACGTATATATAGTCACTTTCAGTAGAACTTTGAGAATTTTCATTCAACCTATGAAAATTTGGTTTTTTGAACTTTAATTGAGTCAATAGTATTAAAATTTTATTATTATTATTATTATTATTATTATTATTATTATTATTATTATTATTATTATTATTATTATTATTAATTGTCTTTTATATATAAAAAATATTTTTTTTTGTTTAAGTGTCACCTCTGTAAGGGATACAAGTGGTGTCGTACTAATCAGGCGGTGCCTCTCTGATCGAATGTCACCTTTGCAGAAGAAATAGGCAATGCCTCTATTTTGGATACAAGCAACGCCTCACCAATCAGGCACCGCCTAATCATCCTGCATGCGTAATCACAGTTCATTCCTGCATTTTAAAAAAAAAACTTCAATCCATACTTTAATCGTGATTTACAGAGCAAGCAATAAGGATTAATAATAGGACAACCCTATACCATAATTTCAATATTAACAAAGCATAAACAATAACAAAAACTATGGAAATTTATATCCAGCAAACAATAGACCTAGGCAATAAAAGAAGAAAGAAAGAAAAGAAAAGAAAAGAAAAGGAAAAGGAAAGAGTGACTATAGTAGAATTAAACTTAATCACTCACAAGTTACACTTAATCTTCAACAGAAATCTTCTCCTCCAGTTCGTTATTTTTTCCTTCTCTCCTGCTCTTCTGCGTGCAAACAACTCTTCCTCTGTGTTGTGTGATCAACGCAGTTCCCCTTTTTCTGCGTTTCATGCAGATTGACATCTACCTAATTTTGCCACCTTTACACCTGAATATCCTCTCTAGTCCTTCATGCTCCTAGCTATCCTAAAATATTATTTCTTCCGTTAGATTATTTCTAATTGAGTCCTCCATCATTCCTTCACCCCTTTTTTTTGATTGGGACACAAATGTCACACGAGCCGAGCTCGAACTGCATTTTTGGAAAGCTTTCTGAGCTTGAGTCGAGCTCGAACATACTTCCTTTCTGCCAAGTCGAGCCCAAGCATTCTAATACTCGGCTTGGCTCAGCTCGATTACACCACTAGAGGTAACCTTGCGCTCTGTTTTACATTTTGAATTTTAGAGAGATTTCTATCTATATGAATTTTGATATTTATCAGTAAAGATAATTATTTTTACTTTTGTAAATGGAGTTAGATCAATATAGTAATACAAGTCAAGTTGTTTTTTTAAAGTTACGTTGGATTTGTGAAGGAAAAAAAATTCTAGATTTGTTTGTTTTAATGTTGAGGTAGCTTATGAGCTTTTTTTTTTACTTTAGACTTTATATAGGACCTTTTAAGGGAAATCAAGGGGGAAGTGGGAGATTGAACCCTCGACCTCTACTGATTCTTTAATCCCATGACAGCAAGGTAAATAATCCGTCCTAAGCGGGCTAGGCAGTAGTTTAAGGGTTATGTTCATGTGTTTTTAACAATTACAATGTAAGCAATTGTCTATGTCAATTTACTGAGAGGACATATTAACTAGGATTGTCCTATCAACATAGTTGGTGATGTCCAAGCTATGGAAGCAGTGTTATAAGTTAATACACAGCTTCAATTTTGATGTTTCAAATCTGTTGGATGGAAAAATTGTTAAATCATTTAAAAGAAGTTATATTTCAGTACAAACAAGATTATTATCATTTTTTTTATAGATGTCAAAGTCAAATCTATCAATGGAGTTTATCAACTCTTCGATCACTTTAAAGGCTCAAAAATAAGTTTTTAAAAGTGAATTTTTTAATGAGATCTTAAGATATTGATACCTAGATTGGTTCTGCAATAGCTTTTGGAGTTGCAGAACTTCAACTCATCTTTACAAATAATCCATTCTTAAACATCACAATAGAAAAGGCCATATTTATTAATTTTCTTATTGGCTTTTGAAAACAACTTCCTTAAACCATTTAAGCTTGCAAACATGTGTTATAAGGCCACCTTATGATTTCACTCACTTCAATAGCTTTTGAGTTCACCCAGAAGAATGATCTCATTTTATGTTCCTCATCTTAAAAAGTTATATTTCTAGTTAAAGGTGAATTTATTTCCCATATATTATACTAAATAACAAGTGTCCTTAAATTTGAGACCCTAAGTTGCTTTTTTTTTAATCAATATCACTGATACCCTAACCACAAAAGATAAATGTAAAATGTACTCTGAGGTGAAAGCTTTGCTATGTTTGGTCATATATCTCCAGTTGAGGTCTAACTGAATGTGTTGGAAGCTGGGCTAGAATTAGTGCCTTTGTTGTTAGCTAGAGTATACATATTAGGTGAGAATCTAAACAACTCATTTAAAACCTACTCCGACTATTATTCTTATTCGAGAGTGTAATATATTGTTAATTTAATCATTCATTATTTTATTTACCATCCTATCCTCGCACAACTTAAGTATAAAATGTACACTGGAAGGTCAAAAGAAAAAGGTGAATGTGGAAATTACTCAGTGAGTGATAGTGTACAATGGTAATAGTCAGGAAATATTTATTGGTTGCTGAAGACCATAACTTAAAATTAATAAGAGACCATAGTATATAATCATAAAGAAATAAGATTATATCAGAGCCGGAAATAAAAGAAGATTTTCAACAATAATTAATTATAAATTTGATCCATGCGAAACTTTTGCTCAACGATTTTATCATATGGTCGTTTACATAAAATTCTTACATTTATAGCTGGTTATAAATAAGTACACCATCGCATGTTAAGTATTTTCGAGTGACATGTTGGTTTCTTTGGTTATAACCGATTAATAATTCACACAAGTGATAAATGTATCTACATGATCATTGGATGCAAGAGTTTGTGCATTACTAAAAGAATGGGACCGCACCCCTCTCTTTCTCCTTTACCCACTTCAATTTATTCACAGCATTCATTTCCCAGACCATCACATCTTAATATCATTACATTTCTCTATATAACATTATATAAAGATTTTCAATAAAAATCGTATGCATACTTTAAACCACATAAACTCGCCCCAAATGCACCTCTAAGTCTATGCGCTGTTCCAGAGACAGTTCACAATTGTTGTCCAATTTCTACTCTCAAACAGTACCACCCACTTGCATACACTACTAGAATGTGCCGAATTACCGACGGATTTTAGCGACAGAATTTTTTCGTCGCTAATTACCGACGGCTTGAAATTTAGCGACGGAAAAAAATTCCGTCGCTAAAAGCTGAGTAAAATTCGGGCGCTAAGTGGTGGCGCCCGAATTTTGGAGCTAATTAGCGACGGACAAGCTGTCCGTCGCTAATTAGCGACGGATTTGTTGTCCGTCGCTAATTAGCGACGGAAAGTAAATTCCGTCGCTAATTAGCGACGGACACGCAAATCCGTCGCTAATTACCGACGGACACGTGTCCGTCGGTAATTTTAAGTCTATTTAAAAAAAAATACTTTTTTTTTTCTTCTCTCTCTCTCCTCTCCCTCTCCCTCTCTCTCTCTCTCTCTCTCTCTCTCTCTTCTCTGCCACCGCCGGCCTCCTTCCCTCCGCCAGCCAGCCGACCGCCGCCTGCTTCCCTCGCCGGCCGCCAGTCCCTCTCCGCCAGCAGCTGTCCCTCCCCGCCAGCGCTGTCTTCCCGAGCCACCCACCTCCGCCCGATGCCGTCCGAGCTCCGCCCGCCTCTCCTCCTCCCTCCTTCCTCCTCTTCCGGTG
>CATIWO010711493.1:0-12327 GCA_949673435.1 Macaranga tanarius | reverse complement strand
TATAAGCGATTGTCAATGCCTTAACCTAAAACATTATTCAAAATCTTGTCTTTTGATTTAAAATCTATTTTTGTAGCGGGCACTTATTGTTTCCTATGATTATGCTAGGATAATTGCTTTCCATAATTATGCTCGGATAATTATTTTTGTCTTATAAAAAGAAAGTTTTTTTTAAAAAAAAAATTAATAAAACACACTCACACACTGAATTAGTGATAGGGCACACACATTGTACAACCAATATGGAATTTCGAAGGACCAGTCTACTCTTCAGTTCTCCTGAATGGAAAAAAAAAATTTAAAATCTTACGAAAAATTGTAAATTATTTAATCTTTTATACAGATAACTAATATAAAAATGTAATATTATTTGTATAAAAAGGAGTATGATTACTGTGAGTTCGACCATATATGTGGATAAAACTTTATTTGTTTTTCAATTAGAAAGGATTAATATAAATTAGGGATAATAGCCTCATTTATCTTCAACATTTCTTAAATTTTCTATTTAATCATATCATTTAAATCGTATGATCAATTTATCATATGAAATTTTCAATTTGTTTCAATTCTATCCAATTTTCTAATAAGGATCTAAATGTAATTTTAAAAACTAAAATAAGATCCTTTTAAAATTCAATTATCCACTTAAACCTTTTTTTTTTTCATTTTTACAAAAAAAAAAAAATGATAAAATCTAAATCATAGAAAACCCAAATAAGATTTTATTGTAATTTTAAGCGGATAATTAAATTTTAAAATGATCTTATTGTAATTTTTAAAATTAAATTTAAATGCTTAGTAGAAACTTGAATAGTATTGAAACAAATTACAAATTTTACATCATAAATTAATACGATTTAAAGAATAAAATTTAATAAAAAATTTGAGTATAGTTGAGGATAAATGAGACTATTATCCCTATAAATTATTAGGTCACGTCCTTCTACTATTGAACATATAGTATTTATTAGATAGATATACTGTGCGGAATATTTATGAAATTTATATTGTTTTAATAATTGAGTATACATGTTATTTATCCAATAATTAAATATAACATTCTGAATATAGATTAGTCATTTATATATAAAAATATACTATATATTAAAATATTATTTTATTTATAATTTTTATTAAATACAAAAATAGTAATATACTTTATAATGAGATGATTATTAAATCTTAATTAAATAAAAATAATAAATTTATGAATATATAAAGCATCTATAAATTTATGAATGTATGAAGTATATATATATCTTCCATGAACCATAAAATAAAAAATCTTATATTTTGACAAGTTTTTTTATATTCAGAAACTTTATTGTACCTCTCTGCATGTTCATCTATTTGGTCACAGTTGTTCTTGTTCTTGTTCATTCAAAGAGGCAAAAGTTTAAGAAGAGACCAGTTCAAAGAAATTACAATTGTCATGCGTTGAATAACTATTTTATAGGTCTTGTTGCTTATTAACGTAACGTACACGGGCGTCTATATATATATATATATATATTCATCTTATGCTTAAAAATTATTTACCCTTTTATAATTAAGTTCTATAAGTTTAATAATTTACCTTCAAATTTTATTAATTTTTGAAAAATAATTTGTTAATATTATCTTCGTTGCTAACTTGCATTAACTTCGTATGACATTATCACTAACATGGGTGGATTTTGTACATTGGCGATTTTTGTTACTACTGGAGAATAAGACTAACAATTATGAAACTTGAATGTAAATAATTAGATTTATAAAATTTAATTGTAAACAACATTAATTTTTAGGCTTGAAAATGTGATCATCTCTGATAATAAAATAAAGATAAAAAAAAAAAAAAAAAGCACTAGAGGGAGTTGATAAGTTTGGATTAGCTATCCTCTGATAATAGTCTGACCCTAAAAAATTCCCATCAAATTGATAGATTTAGGTGCATCCACATGCAATGAATTGAATTTCTCATTGGATCAATCTTAAGTAAATCAATTTCTTAAATGTGTTGTAAATTAATATTTTCTTTGAATATGCAACTCCTATTCATAAAGCATAGTTCTTCTTTTGATATGAATGTTCCATGACGTACCATGGTCATGGTGATAGAAAACAATACAATACTACTTATTTAATCTTTCAAAGAAAATTGATTGGTTCAATGGTTTTGTGGCTTCTGATGCATATTTAAGGAGAAGACCATAAGAATGCAATGATTTTGTAGGATTTTTATCCAATGATCTACCTAACAAAAATAATAATGGAATAAAAAAAACAAGCTAAATAAGCTAAAATTCTATTAAATTTTAATCTAATCTTCTATGTTTAAAAATAAAAATTCGATTGCTCGGCTGTTAATAATATTAATTGTTGCTTAGTATAAGAGATTCTTTTGATTTTTTTTTTTTTTTTGTGATTGACCAAAAAGTTAATTCTTTTAATTTTTTTTTTGTTGTGATTGACCAAAAAATTAAGTGGTGTAATTAAATTTTTCAAAATTATGAATTTTTTTTCTCTTGTTCTAAATGAATGCTAATTATAAATCCTTGATGCACAGCACATGATAATTTTAATAGAAAAAGACAAATACCATATGTATATTGAGTTTGATTTCTCTTGAAATCCAACAAAGTTCTCAGTATTTATCAATTAAAAAGGTTTCCACCTTCACCTTCTTTAGCAATGTTCCAAGTAAAGTTCAAAACTTGTTGGTAAAATGAGGTTGTGTCCTCTACTGGGTAATGAAGGAAATTGTGGGCAGACTCAAATGCAGCTCAAAGAAAGGAGGAGAAGGAGAAACAAAATGGAATCAACATAGACTGTAATGATTTTTGTGATTAGTATATGATTAATGTCACAGTAGCTTAACGTAGAGCACAAGACATGAATATTCTTAATAATAGTCAAAGTAAAGAATTTACCTATAGCCCAAGTTAGCATTAAATACACATATTGAAAAGGACCGAGAATAAGCATAAATCTTTGGATTGTTAAAAGAAAATGAACATATATATGCTTTGCACTATCATCTAAGAAACCAAAAGAATAAAAAAGGTGGCAGAAGCTTCACTGCCACACAGCTTGTAAAGTTCCATTCAACTTGGCCTACAAAATGCCCCCCTCAACATCATACCATTCTTGTCACATTCCAATACTTCAATCCAAAACTTGAGTCTCCTGTTTTTGGCTGAAGCTAATATTTCCTTTGTTTTCTCAATGGCCAACACCTTTGCGAGATCATATTACCAGCACAATGCCTTCTATGTGTTGGGGCTTTTCTGTGTAATGCTGTTGATGCAAAAAGGTAATGCTTTACAATTCACAGTTGGAGGACCTACTGGTTGGACCGTGCCCGACAATGCCACTGCATATGACTACATTCAATGGGCAGAAAGAACCAGATTTCAGATTGGTGACTCCTTGTGTAAGTGATTCATTTGTCTCGCTAAAATGTGGGCTTAAATAGATGGTTTATATTTCTCAAAAATAATAGTAATAGCATTGATCATCCTGCATTATGAGAAATAACTCAACTATTGAACTATTAGCTCAATGGCATTGGCATATTTAATCTAGTATCTTAAATGGCTAACTAGAATTGCATCAATGATTGTGAGAACTGCAGTGTTTGTGTACAAGCCAGACCAAGACTCAGTACTTCTAGTTAAAAAAGAAGACTACGACAATTGCACCACAACTGCAGCTTTGGCAACCTTCAATGATGGCCACACTGTCTTCACATTCAATCGATCTGGTTATTTCTACTTCATTAGTGGAAACAAAGAGAAATGTCAAAAGAATCAGAAGTTGATAGTGGATGTTTTGGCAGACAGAAGCAATCATTCTTCTCGTACAAATGAAACAAGCACAGATTCACCTCCACCTGCAGGCCAGGAGGCTCCTCCTACAGGATCACTGGAGTTTATCCCATCTCCATCTCCAGAAGCGGAGCACCCAAGTGCAGCTTCTTCCATATTCATGATGAGTTTCTCTGCTTCCATTGGAGCATTCTTTGCTTCATATCTTATTTTAGCATTCTGAGTGGGTAATTTGCATCATCTGCTGGAATTTTCTTTATTCTTTGATTGATTGTTTTCAGCTTTCTTACACCTCTGGCTTTCTCTATAATTTTCCCACCTTGAGCTCTGTGGTTTCAGCTGGGTATTTCGAAGCCGTATTAGTCTTTGGATATTTTGTTTGTTACATGAGAAATAAGCTGACAATTTATGTATTGTGTTGGGTGTGATCATTGTTACATCATGTAAGTAAATTGTATAGAAGGAAATAAATAAAATTTTTTACACTGGTTGCAATGATTTGTTACTTCATTCCCTCTATCTACCCTATATTTAGGCCATTTATAATCAAAAGAAAATAAAAGAACTCATTCAAAAATTGTAGACCAAATTTGTGAACAACGTTTTCATGTTCACAAATTTTTTCTACTTGAAAACAACACATTAGTGCAACTGTTATGCATTCACAGGCACCATTCGCAAGCAGGAACATTATAGGATCATACAGACAACAGAAGAGAACTTATATTTTTAGCAGTTCAATACTAACCAGTAAGGTGATAACCAATGCACCACTGCCTGGTGGGTATTTACTCAAGAAGTGGCTTAGTTTTGATATGACTACAAGTAGCAGAAATGCTCAACATCAATGGTAAGCTCCTTCCTGATCAACAAGCATAGGATTTGCTATGTGATGTTGGCTTACTTTTGGTGCTTGGCAAGATGTGAAGTAGAATGTGCACAAAATAGCATTTAAGAAAGGCCACATAGATACAGTCGAGAACTATAGAAAATTGTAAATGGGAAACCTGTGTGAGCAATTAAACTCATTCACCGTGCTCTGCATATATCAAAAGAAAGAGTATATCGCGACTGTCCTTAATAATCCTTTGTAACAAATGGCGGATTAAAAGGTCTGAATTTTTTTTATACAACTACAAATTTAATCTTCCTATCAAAAATTTTTTCCTAATTCAACTTTTTTCATCATTTTAAATGTCTGGTGCAAAATTGAATCCAATATTCCAGCAACCTGAAACAGAAAACAAACGATTTTTAAAAGTGCACGTACAAAAAATCAAATCAAAATATCATAAACATAAATACATACCGTGAAAACGCCTCCAATTATGGCGCAGACATTGGTGATAAAATGTGAAAATGACTTTGAATTTTCCGTAATTAAGATCTGATATCAGTAGGAAGGTTAGAGGGAATAGATTAAGATACCACCGATATAAGCTTTTGGTTATTTACTATACCTGCATCGGAGAGAGTTCAAAATGGAACTTTGCAAGAGGTATGTACACACTTTGCACCAAACTGCTGTGGGCTGTGTACTCATACTCCTCAAGTAATGTTTGCTCATGAGAAGATCGTCTTGTAACCTCTGTTTTAACTACTTGAAGATAATGCTCTATCTGCAAGTGCAATGCATAATACATGAATATAAGATGCTTCTTAAGTGTATGCCATACTCCCCATCATCCAAAGAACCAGGCGGTTGGGGATTTTATGACAAGCAATCAGGATGAATTTCACAAACTTAAGACTTAGTGTATTATTTTTTACCATATTCAGAAGGAAATAATTATGACTAATATGAAAAATAAAAAGAAGGTTAGATCCATAAAGCATGCTCCCTCATATTTTGGGGTTTTCTTGAGCATCCTCACAGTCTATGCTTATCTTGTGCATATGCCAATGCCAGTAAGCATTGCTGGTGTGCTTTACACATCAGCAGATGTCATTTGAATTCCCACCCCAAACATGCAGAAAGTCTTTGAGAAAACAAAAAATATGAAGTATCACATGCAGCCAACTTACAGTAACATTAGCATCCACATCCCGGTGATTAATGAATGACCGCCCATTCAACCTGTCATGACTTCGACCAATATAGGGTATCAATCGTTTTGCTTCATTCATCGTCCTAGGTGAAACCTTCATGCCAAATGAAAAATGGGATATGACATGTGACATGTTCATTTGAGAAGGATCGAAAGAATGTGCCCCTGAACGAGCTGAGATGATGAGGTTTCCTGGAACCTGTAAAACAGAGAACTCTAGGTTCCATAAGTTTCAAATTTAGGAGAAAGTGGATTATTACTTGTTCATGCTGCAATAATGGAAGCATCACTAATTACTATATAGTCATTCATGCTGCAATAATGGAAGCATCACTAATTACTATATAGTCATCATACTTAACCAATTAATTCTATGTTAATCATCACAATCTATCATGCAGCATAATTGTACAATATCATGGTCAATAGCCCTAATCGAAAAGCAATGAAATTGCACCTTCTTTACACGCACATATCCTTCAATTCTGCATCCTCCTGTCAAAGGTGCTGGTCTTTTGGCACTCTGTGTCACATTATCAGATTTATGAGATTCCAAATGCACAGGTGCAACCAAACTTTCCATTGTCTGCAAGGATAGTAACTTCGTATTAAGCCAGGTAAGACAATAACATAGGAGCCAAGATGGGCACCAACAAAATTAGTTGACAGTTCAAGTTCCAAAAATGGAATTGTTCATACCTTAACCAGGCTATCTGTATCTCGATCTCCATAATAAGATTCATGCTCATGGTGTCCATGGTCATCCCTATCACAGTTAAAATTAAATTAACAAGGTAGGCCAGACAAGTGAGCAAAGGCCAAAATAACCTCCATACTTATTGAGAGGAGGGGGAAGAGATAATATCTATACTTTTTGTGTCTGTGTGTGCGTGTGTGTGTTGGGGGGTCCCTATAGCCAATAAGTTATAGCATAAATTAGGACTTGAACTCAAATTATCAGAAAAAGATCCAAGAATTGAGATAATAAAATAGAAGACATGATCATTGCAACCTCACTGCAATTTTTTACACCACATAAACAGGCAGAAACAAGTTGGAATTGGAACAAAGCAAAAGCACCAAAAATTAAGAAAAAGAAAGCCGTAAGAAACAGTAAAAAGGAATAGGAAGATTACAGGAATAATAAAGCATACTCACTTTATATCAGTTCCTTTACGAAAAATACGAATGGAGGGATACCCCTGTATATGATGCCTGAAAATTCATGATAAGATACTTGTAAATTAAAAGGACAATGGTACAAAATTAACCACCTTTACTTCATAAATGACAATTATAGGACAAGTAAGCATAAAATATCTTGTAAAGCTTAAACAATTAATATCGATATAAATGAACTAGTTCAACATATCACCAGCAACAGAAAGAGAATGTTAAAACAGAATTGACCAAACAATTAGTCAACGATTGCAAAATGTACTAACCATATCACAAACAGAGTAATCCAACTCATCCATACAATTATATGTCGCAAATATGATCAAACTGTCATACCAACAGAAGACTAACTCATAAGCAAGAAAACAATCTAGTAGGTACCTCCTACACAAATCAAGTTCTTGAGTGCAATCAACATTCGCCATAAGAATGCGCCCATCTAGTTCTGGATCATATCTGTTAAAAAAGAATGAGCATATTGGAATTTTGGACAGCAGAGAATAAAATCATACGTAGTAAAAATGTTCAATGAAACAGAATAAAGAATCTACACATTTTTCAAGGAAAAAGCTAAAACATTGGCAGAAAAAAGTACCTTTCTCTTATTATTCTTGCAGCACTTTCCCATGAAGGTTTCTGAAACGAGAAACATATTAGCAATCCAACAAAACACCACTAATATGTTCACCATAGTTTTACTAATAGGAACAAAACAATAAAATAATAATCCACGTATAACCCTGCACTTATTCAACTAGTTTACAAGTAATAATGTATCCCTGATATGATATTTGAAGACTGTTCACATCCTTAACATGGATAAGCCCAGCATAGAGGAGATAACAAGCTTCATATAAAAATCTCAATGCGTCCATGTGACTTCCACCCAAGATAATATAGTCAAACCTTAGACAATTGTAACTTGGTTTCAAGTTAAAAATCATAACGTATGACAGACAAGAGCCAATACTAAGGAAGAAATCCAGGCTATGTATATGGTAGTAAATTCCACCACTACAAAGGTGGATGGCACTAATCATTCATGTGGCTTCATTATGTTCAGTCCACCATAACAAACTACAATATGATGAAAGTTGGTTAGAAACTATTTGAAGTCCCATTTGAGCAAAGAGGGTAGCAGCTATTCACCACCTATGACTACTACACTAAATGCAATGACTTTTTAGAACTAGGAAAAATAGGGATGTGCAAGCATCTCACATATGATCAGGAATGGGTAACCTAAAAGGTCATCAGTTGCAACAGACCTCCTCTAAACTACAAATCACAGGCTTAGTCTTATGCCCATGAGAGCCCCCAGTGATATAACACTCATGTAGTCTGATGAAAGACAGAAAGTTAATGCATGACTGTAGCTAGCTATATAAAAAAAATGATTCAGAAAGTACATATATCCACGTAAACATTACAACAGTATAACATAGGTGCAGAATGAGCTACAGAAGGACATGATAGAATTACCAAACGGTTACTCCAGTAGCACCAAGGAGTATAAAAGTTGACAACCAAAACTGGGTACCTGAACATAAACATAACCTTCAGTGTTTATGTATGATAGAAAGAATGAACACAATTCACTGGGGAAAATGGACATACAAAATTGTTATATTTTTATAACATCCAGGTTTATATTACAGCATCTCACACTTGAGTGATTGGTCGCTGAACAGGATCATGCCCACAAATTAGATTCATTCCAATATTTATAAGCATAAATAGACCCTAAGAGGCTGACTGAAATGTGGGTTAAAATCAATTAAACTTTAAATGTTACATATTCTAACGCTATAATTTGATCTCTGCCACTGTGTTAAATATTAATTTAAGTGCCCGATACACAAATAACAGATAGTAACAAATATGGAAAAGTAGTCGCATATACAATCACGAATAGTGAGAAATTTTCCTTAGTAAGAACCTCAAAACCAATCAGATAAATGTCTTTAATTCAGAATTGGACCACTTACTGATAAGAATACTGATCAAAATTACGAACAGTTAGTTGCACTGAGCCTTCACCCACTTCTCCTTCAATCTCATCTCCATGCTTAATGTGGTGCGAAACTGGTCCTGAGTGAAACTCAGAGCCAGTAGGGTTTAAATCATGATCTATAGAGAACTTGCGGATTGTTTTGGTTATATTCAACCTGTTCTGCAAACAAAAGGAAAAAAAATCAGCTGGTCTAAATTTTTTATTTTTAGAAAATAAATGAGTCAGAGATTATTGACTGATAACATAGAAATCAATATGTAACAGGAAAACAATATTCGAAGGATCACGCAGAATCCATAGATCATGTACACACTAAGACACTCTTCTCCTGTCAGAGCATATAGCCTAATATCACATGCTAAAAGATAACCGGAGTGCAACAAAACATTTGTGTACATGTACAAGAACATACATTTCAAGGAAGTATGATAAAGTACCCTGAAGAGCAGAATATTTTCTTCATATTGTCACAGTTGATAGGAGTAGAAGCACGTACTAAGTAAAAAAATAGCCCGCACAGACGTAAGAGTGAAGTAAAAGGAAAAAAAAAAAAAAGCATTCAAATCTGAATTGAGGTACACGAGAAATTTTGAATTGAAGGATAACTCTGACCTCAACAAATCAAAAACACATCTTGAAAGCACAAAAAACATTGCAAAACACTAGAAAAAAGTCATTTTAAAATTTCATCTGAGCTTTTCAATGAGATGAAGCAGATGAAAGATAATAATGGATATGAACTTACAGTTCCCAACACATCGCTAACGTCAACAGATGCAAATTCACATGAAAGGGCAGGAAAGCTTCAAGAGAAGTAACAAATTATTAGTTAACCATATTAAACAATTATCACGCACAGACAATTTACATGAAAAAATTATAGCAAATGTGAATCCAAGATCTTTGACATAGATGACACGCATAAGAGCATCATTCTTGACAGTTTATAAAAGAAATGACCATTATCCAACACAACAGCACAAACTTTAATTTATTTCAGTTTCCAAAATTTCTAACATACCTTAAATTGAAAGAACTCAATTTTATATTTTGTACAAGATGTATGTTAGATAATCACTCTTTTTAGACATCAGACTAATAAAAAATCAACTTTGTTAGTGATTTTGTTTATTCAATATGAAACATATCCGTTCATTTAATAGATTATTTTTTACAACAATTTCTTCTTGTCTTGCATGTACCAAACACAAGACAAGAGAGAGCTTAATGTAGAGATATTATCTCACTTAAAAAAAAATTACATAATGATAAATCAATGACTATTTTTTTTGTTTTTTTGTTCTGATTTGTTGCTTGGACCAAAGTCTGAAACAGAGCTGCATGGCTTGTATCATATATGTTTGTAGAAGATGTGACATTGTTGCCAACGATTCCAGAAATAAAATACACTTCTAACTTCTTGAATGCTTATTCTAGCAAAATGCTTGAGAATCATATGTCTTTCTTAACCACTGGATAGAGTAACAAATAGATACATGCACAGCTTGGAATAAATGCTAATAAAAACACCACTATTCCATGTCATATCATCTAAAATTGGTGACAAAAATTTACCTTAGATTAAAGTCAATACGTAAGAAATCGCCATCAGAACTCTTATCAACAATAACAGAGGTAGATGTGCTCACCGTTAAATAATTAGTCAACTCCTGCAAAATGATCATGATGGTGTACAGTTGTGCCATTATGAAACAGAACATGAATTGCATCAAGATACAAAACATAACAGCCATTATCAGTATTAGTACCTTTGAATTACATTGCAGAAAGAAAAGAACAAATAAATATGTAACGCAGAAGAAGAATATGTTTGAATCCATTAGAGAGTTGACAAATAAAATGAATCAAAAAGTAAGGAAAGAAATACAGCCCAAAAATAAATTGGAACAAAAAATGCAACACATGCACATTGACTAGATCAAACATGAGCATACAGCAATGTCAACAACCATTTGGTATAAATGGGATCTATAATGGACCTACAGCAATATCAATATGCTTTTGAAATGTGGAGAAATTTGAGAAACTTCTGCACTTGAAACTCAAGTTTCTCGTGTTTCCCAGAAAGCACTCTTTTTCAGAAAGAAAAATAAAGCAATTTCAACTCATTTTGAAAACAATTTTGGAAAAAAAAAAAAGGCATTTCTCAATACATGTGAAAGCAAATATTGTTGTCATCAAAAGCTACATGAATGGAGCCCAAAGCTCAACAAAAAAAAAAAAGGGCGGAAGCTAGTACCATGCCAAATAAAAAAACCATGAAGAGAGCTGCTACTATGGATAATCCTGCGCCTGACAACGTTGCCTCGGTCAGGTCTCTTGGAATTTTCCTGTAGACAACAGAAAATGTAGTGAGCCAAACACTTTTACATCCCATACAGTTACTGCACAGCTACAATCAAAAAAATAAAACACATAACAAGAGGAAAAAAAAAAAAAACAACGCGAAAAATCAGAATTTCAAGCTAATTTCAATGTTCTTTTCCTCAAGCAAAATAAAAAAATCTATCAGTTATCACAATTTAAATTGTTCCCACAGACTCCACAGTCCACACTGTACACTTACTTACAAATGGTGCCATTTCTTCAAATTCAAAATTCTATTCTCATTTAATTACACACTATCACATTATCAATAACTAAATTAATTTATCAATTAAATCTTATAATAACAACAAAAAATGTGGCGAAATCAATTACTTTCACACAATTTAGCTTCGCAACGCAATTATTACGATGATAATATAGCCATAAGTAGTAAACTACGCCGCTAAATATCCACTAAATTTAATAGCGCCAGTTGAGATCTATAAATAAAGAAGAAAAAAGCAAATAAGAAATGGAGAGAGGGATCGGACCTGTAAAAATCGACGGCTTTGAGCTTGCTAGAAGAAATCATGGCGACGCTTCAGATTGCGCGCAACTCCTCAAATCGACGAGGAGAGAAATGAGAGGCTGAATGGATCTGTAGTTACGATGAAATGAGACGCGAAATGGCTCTGGCGCTGGATTTTGTTTTGTTCTTGTTTTGCGAGTGCGTGCGTCTCCGTGTGTTTCTCACTATTCCATGCCTCTGACTCCGCTTTTTAATCGGGAATTTTTTTTAATTAATTATATTTTTTATTATATATATTTATATATACAAATTTTTTTTTCTTTTTTTATAATATTCTGTGTTGCTTGCTGCACTGCTCAAGTTCGGTATTAGCACTGTAGCGGAGTTTATATATGATAAATTAGGAAGTTAAGCTAT
>CATIWO010711453.1:0-16541 GCA_949673435.1 Macaranga tanarius | reverse complement strand
AATTATGCTATAAAATTATGGACTAAGTATATATATTTCTTTTAACAGTTTTATTTATAACATATTTGTGTATTTAAATTTCAAATTTCTCTTAAAAATTCACTAAATTTAATATACTTTGCAAATTTTTCAAAAAAATTTGCGACTCGCTAGACTGTTACCGTTACGTTACAGCGTTACAGTCCCGTTTTCGTTACACGCGGCCGCGACCGCGATCACGGCCGTTACCATTTTTTAAAACCATGCTTACCTAAGCTTTGGTTCCCAATATGGGGTCCTAATTAGTCTAGAAGTATGCTTTATTTCTGTTTTGGAGGCTAGGTCCTGGAAGAATTAGGAGTAGTGTTTAAAGGTTTAGGTCTTTGAGTGTATAAATACCCATGCTCATAAGGCTTTATTAATATGTCCTTCAGTGAGTAAAATTCAAGTAATTGTTGCTTCTCAAAATGTCCCAGGGATGATGCCTATGGGACATTGGTTGTAATGCCTAGGTTAAGGTGTGAAGCATAAACCCTATTATTTTACTATTCACAGAGCTGAAATAGCCCCAAAGTCTGCCTCTTCTTTTGCTCTTTGGTTGTACACTGATACCTGATACAACCTATTATATACTTGAGTTTCTCCGTTCCCAGCATCCGAATTCAAGCAAAGGTACTGGCTTGAGTAGCCAAAGTGTCACATGTCAAGATGTCTGTCATCACTAAGGCAAGCTGAAGTGATTCTACCTTCTCTTCCTGCCCACAAATATTGCACAAACTGACAAAGAAACTAACACATTACCAAATTTTCCTGCCACTCATCAAATGGCATAAATTAAGTATTATGCTGACAGAGGATGATGGATATGGTAATGGCCATATCAACTATAAACTGCAAATGCACGGCTACAGAGAATGGTACATTTTCAAGTAAAAGGGAATAAAAAGGCAAAAATACACCTATGATGACTTGTGATGAAACAGTAATAAACATTTAAGAAACAATAGGGCCTTCTGTAAGCATAACTGTAAAATATTACAATGGAGGAAAATAGTCCATATAGCCTATTATTGGGATAAATGCTTAGCTGAATATTTGAAAATGCTAAATTCACACGTACATGCATATCCAATTACATGATACCAATTACAATACAGACAACTCTGGTAGCATTAGAGTTTGGATGTAAAGTTTCATGATTAAAGAAATAGTTAATCCAAAAGTAGAAGCATAGCAAACAACATGGCTAAGTAGACTTCAACATTCAAATAAACTAGAATAACTTGTCAAAGCACATAAGAAGAGCTACATACTGACCAATCTGGATTCAGATACCCTTCTGAAAGCACCATCAACCCATTCAGCCAACTCAAGGGTAGCTTTATCTTCTGCAGATAATGAAAATCGATGAACTGCTTCTTCCCCAATGTCATACTTTGCCCTTTGCATGCAACTGCAGAATACAAGCGCATCAACATGCTGGCATCAATGTCAATGAGAAGAGATATTGATATAAATTTTAATCCTTCCATCAGAAGGAAAACAAGAAACAAGCATTAGGTCTAATACGTTATCTTATGGCTCAGCCTGACCCTGTTGAAAAAGAATTTCATTTGACAAAAGATGCAGGAAATATTTTCAATGGCATAATGCAGCAAATTGCTCTTCATTAACTCTGACAAAATAGTCATATAACATGTTGGATGCATATCACAAGTGAAAACTAACTACTTTGTTCATGTATGCCTTGAATGAAGATTCAGAAAAGAATGTCATAAAATTTACAGGTTAAGAAGCTTGGAGGGGGCTGCACGTAATACGGTTAATGCCTCCTTCCATCTCCATTGTCGCTCAGACAATGGTAGAAGACGCTGCAAAATTGACAACCTCCATTGCCAATCTTCAATGAAATGTTTGGCCACAGATATTCTCCACTCTAAAGCCTGTCTTCCACCTGTATTCATACTATCATTTAATGCAGAATCTTCAATAGCGCCTTGAGGAAGATTGCAGCATAAGGTCTCAAGTAACAATTCTGTGAAAGAAATAACTATTTCATTTCCCCCTTCACATGAAGGAGCATTATCATGTTCCCAAGGGCACATAGAGGGTGATTCGTTATTGCTCCCAGGTGCGGCACAGTGCGCCAAATTGAGAGAGATATCATCCATATGTAAGAGTGAAATTACAACATTCACCATCAGTATCTGCATCATTGAATAAAACCAACATTATATAATTATCCAAAATAAGTAACATAGCAAGACAAATTACTAACTTTAAATACCCCAGTCAAAACATACTAATGAATGGAATTGGGTTCCAATAGATTTAAATGGCACACATAATATAGTACAACTTCAGAAATCCAATTGTTGCAAAATATTTCATGGGAAAAAGAAGTCAATAATTCTGCTAAAATACAAATACAAGCAAAAATAACTTGGCACATCAATCCTTGACAAAACAACTTTCAGAAACAATCTGCAAGACCTTTCATCCAATGGAAGACACATGAGCTTGGTGAAATTAGCAATTCAAATCTGTCCATTATGAGTAAACAAAAATACTATGATCAAAAGACAACCATCACAACCCCTTGCCCAAAAAAAAATACAAAGTGACCTTGCGGGGAATATTTGTAATAGCCTCCAAATGGTTTCTCAGGTCTTTCAAATGGCAAAAAGCTGCTTGATGATGACTCTCTCTTTCATCAGTCATATACCTTCCCATTACTCCTAGCGCTAAAACAATAGATTCCAAGGCATAGCGCATGTGCATGAGTTCAATGTCTTGCATCCTACAAAATACAAAGAATCATTCAGCATACCAACAAAAATAAAGGGGAGATCATGAAAATGAAGATCGTTCAATGGTAATTACTATGATGACCAAAGAATACGCCATGTGCAGATCTGTATTTGCTGTCAAATTTGCATGCATCCTATTGTAAGGCAAGCATGGAAACAGCAAAGGGAAACAAGAATCATTCATGAAACTTAAAAAATCCATCAGAATGTAGATCCTATCCTACGTCAAATTGCCTTAAACGTGTAAATAGAATGAACTATCTAAACACGTATACTACAAACTAATGGAGAACATCACACAACAAAATGATCACAAAATGCAATGGAGATTCCAGATATCTGAAGCCATAGACCATAATATTTAATCACAATAATGAGCACAAAGCAAATGAAAACTAGCATTCATTCTCTCTTTTCTTTTTCTTTTGGTTATTGCAATTGGTCTCTCTTTGAAGGCCAAGTTGAAACAACAAATGCAGAATGACCAATACTTGCATTGAATATTTGCTTAAAAGTCCTTTCTTTAAAGTATCTTTTAGGTCAAGTACCAGGAATTTGTAGCAAAACATAAAGTCCAGTGCAGGTCACAAGGTAGTTGCGATACTATGAACATATACCAGCCTTTCCAACTAAATAAAAACCTATGAATAAAATAATCATCCAGTCCTGCTTCTTTAAATATTCAGACAAACATGTGTTGCTATCAAACTTGGCATGTAGTCATAAATAATTGAAAAGGTCAATTCAAGTATAGCACCTAATTTATAGCAAGGGGTGAAAATATGTGCACACACCTTTTCCAGGCTGCTACAGTAGAAGCAATTGGCTGCATGCTAATTAGTTTAATAGCATCCAGAAATTTTATGACTGGAACAACATCAAAAAGCACCTGCAGAAAAATTTTCCAATTCAGTATCTAAACAATCTGAAGGAATAATTTATACAATATATGCTAATTCCAGTTGCATCCTACTGACAACTAAATTCTTTATAACTCAAAATCAATCACTAAAAGAAAAAAAAATTGCAATCACACAGCAGTCCAATATTTGCAAAAAGATCCTGTTCGCACATTTCAGCAACGAGATATATAACCAGGAAAAACTACTTGCACATTTCAGTAAACAGGATCCTATATTTTTATGAAGAGTTTAAATGTGCACAGAATCCCTTATCGAGATAAGTAATCTGCAGTTCTTATTGCGATAATTTGATTAGCTATTATGAAGTCTTATGTGCAAGAGTCTTACCCGAAGAGGACTCTGAACAGAAAGTCTTTCCAGCACAAAGTTCTCAACAAAGGGTTCTGAGTCCGTATTTTCATTTCCAGACATTATTTGTTGGTTGCCAGACAACAATAATGAGGACCTTGAATTCCATGATTGACCGGAATTGACACAAGCAACAAAAGATGCAAGATCAAGATGATAGCATAATGAATCACACAGATGTTCCACGCAAGATATCTGTCAAAGATACAAAACAAGATGCTTACAAATTCACCTAATCCTTCATATAAATCAAAGCAAGATGCCGTGGAAATTCTAAAAAGATACAAAAGTAATAACCTCATCCATTTGATTGCTGTATAATGAAGATTCCTCCAATCGAAAGACTTGTGACTTGTTAGAAATCCAGAGAAGTTGCATCAATTTCCTCCGAACTGCTGTTTTACCAGACAGTAGATCCCAACCCATCACGGCTACCAAGGGCATAAGTCGTGGAAATAACATAAGGATCTGGAACATAAATAGCAAATAAGAACGATACCTAAACTCCAATTTTGCAAAATAATGGTCTGCCATTGCAAATTGCCATATTTAACAGCTAAATATAAAAGCAAGCACACACATTGCTAGCCTCTTGAAGCTGCTCCCTCTTCACAGCAGAGAGTGCTCTATCCATGATACATTCAAGGACATGCAATCCAGAAACACGAGCGTAATGGTACATATCTCTCATGCAAAAACTGACTGCAATATTCAAGGATGAAGAGGGATCACTTATATCTGCATCTGTTCTCTTTTCTACAAGATATCTTTGAAAGCGCTCTAGAGGGGGAGGAATTTGGTTGTTGTCATGTGCTTGCAAGGTCACAATCTCTTGACGGAGCAGGTGATCCTGGATAACCTGCAAAAACCATCTTGTTTAATCATCATATCCAAAATATAGATAATAGATGAGTTCAAAGTTCATGCAATCATACAACATATGATTGGGAAAAAGCCATTAAACTGGCAATCCTTCATTTCATCATTAAGAAAAGAAAAATGCAGTACAGCTTTCACATGTCTGCATTTGGAGTAGCCGAATATCAGACCTTAAGTAGCCTATCAACCCTTTGTCACTTTACATAGTGAACTTCCCAAGGTCTACCTACTTCAATTAACAATAATTCATATGGAACACATTTGGTCTAAATTTGATTTTCTGATTGGAGTCCATTGCTAAAGAGTGACGCCAGAAGATATTTTTTGAAACTAGAAACTTGAGCAACCAGGTTGAATTTTCTTCTAAAAAACATCAATTACTGAGCAATCCCCACATAGGTTACTCAAAGTGTTCCATGCATCATGCAATGATTCCAATGAGACTTATCTCTCATAAACATCACTCAAGGAGAAGATCGACATAAAGGAATGGTAACAAGAGTTCAACCTGCATGCTAGCTAAAAGAAAGATACCATTACCTGAATTATTTCGACAAGTTGACTGCAATTTGTTGAAAGAGTCTCTTCATAGATATATAGCAACTTCTCTTGAACAGCATACCAGGAGTCCCCATAGCCTTCCCTTCTTGACAAAACCCTCACAAGGAGATCTTGCAAAACCGTGCTATTAGAAACATCAAAAGGCAGTGCCAATAAATATCTAGACATTAATTAAGGAAATATGCCATTCTCACCTATTAGTAAAAAACTAAGAGAAAGCAGTACAAAATAATACAAATGTCTTATGAATTCGGTGGAGATAGATTAATCAGTGTTATCAAGAAAACTTTCCATAAATGAATCAAGGAATACAACAAACAGAAGTTCACCTCATATGAAAACTTGCAAAACAATAATAATTCTTATCCAACACATTGGAGTTACCTGAGAAGCCAGAGAAGAGTCTGATCCAAGAAACAAAACTGAGACTAAGGTGTAAATTTAATACATGAATAAACGCCCGAAAGAGAAAAAAAAAAGGACAAAAAGAAAAAGATGACAAAAATGACAACCACAGACAAAGCATGCTCAACAGTATTCAATCTACGCAACGAGGGAACACTGTCCATGCCATATTAATAACACTGTTTGTACATTGTAATGCACAGGCAGACTGCTATTCTTCCATTATAAAAAGGCAAAAGAAAATTTTGCACACACTAAGAAACACCCTCTTACCAAAAGTTTCCAGTATAAGGTGTGTTGGAAAGGATATCATGCAATGCAATCAATCATGTTGATAAAATTTTGACTTTATTCCATAATGACTCAACAACTATATGCAAGAAACTAACAAAATGTCCAAATCATGGGTAATTACAAGTTTGACGAGAAAGCTAAATACACATACTGATATTCAGCCTCCTCCAGTCCACGGCTGAGGCGAAGATAACGAATGTGAGAAATTGCTCCATCTTCATCGCCTCCATCCAAAGACTCCTTCATGGCAGTTAAATGAGTTAGCTGAACACTTGATTGAATCAAAGTAAGCACCTTCACCTCCTCCTCCTCATCCTTATGTGCCCTCTCATCCCTCCTCACAGTTATGGCTAAACCTGAATTATCAACCTCATGATCTCCCTTCAATTGCTGCTGTATATTCCAACACAAAGCTTCAAAAATGTCAGAATGTTCCAAAATGACCCTCCTCAAAGACATAATCTCTCCTTCTTCAAACAGACAAGCACTAGCACTAGCACTTTTGTCCTGATTAACAGGATCAGCATCACCATCATTGGCATCATCCACTGCAATAACATCCGGCTTTAATCTGTTAACACCTAGCTCCAAAACCTTATCCAAAACCCTCAAATTCTCCCCTAATTCACCACTAACATCTTTCAAATCCTCACTTGTATTCAACAACTCCTCTCTCTCTCTCACGCAAAAATCATCATCATCATCATCGTTCTCCTTTTCCTTCTCAATGCCTTCCAAGTCAACATTCTTACGCATTTTCTCGGTCACAAGGTCGCTTAGCATTTGAACTAATAAAAGAAACTCGGCACGCAATTTTAAAATACCTGGATCGAAGCTCCATGTGCGTGAGGTGGAGCTACTACTGTAGTGTAAAAGTTCTAGGGTTGATAGATAGGTGAGGAGAGAAGGCGATGGACAGGACGGTGACCATAGAATGTTATCGAAGCGGCCTGAGTTAGCTACTATTGTTTGGAGAATTGCTAGTGCTAGCTCTGGATTTTTAGATCGGAGAGCTAATAGAGTAGCTCTTAGTGGCTCGAATTGAGCTAAATGAAGGTGGTTTGCCGCTAGGCATGACAGTATCTCCGTTTCTTTGTCCATTTCTACTGGATTCTGATTTCAAATTTTTGTTTATCAGATCATTTCGTTGCTAATGATTATGCAGAAGACGAGGACGATAAGAAATTCGCCTAATCGACATTGATTCTAGCTGATGTATACAGATGAAGCTTCATCTTTTTAAAAAAAAAAAAAATTCTGAACTGTGAAATTGGATGTTTGGTTCTCGGGAAAGTGAACGGTAATGAACTGGATCAACGTGCTGAATTTGGTTCAATAAAACGGTGATCCCGTTTCGATTTTTATTTTTCCATATAACTTGGGTACTCCGATCCATAACCCACTCGAAATCAGCCCAACACCGACAAAATGACGTCATCTACTGTGCCTAATCCATGTCATCAACTATGCCAATGAGGCCAAGCCGTGCCATAGGATCTGCCAACGAGGCCAAGCCGTGCCATCCGATCTGCCAACGTAGCATTCCACGTCATAAAATCTGTTAGTGTGGCGCCACGTCATCCTTTTGCCATCGTGGAAGAGCCACGTCATCGGTTGGACACGTGGAAGCCACATCATCGACGCGACCAACGTGGTTAAAACACGTCATCGTTGGTGTCAGCGTGTCAAGACACGTAATCAAGGTTGAGGCATCCTGCGTCATCTGTCCGCCAGCGTGGACGAGCCACATCATACATAGGACCCGCATGGATAATCCACGACATTAGTACTGCCAACATGGATAAGCCATGTTTCAAAACTTAGCCAGCATGGACAATCCACGTCATCGGATTGCTAACGTGGATAAGCCAAGTCATCGTATTTCTAGCGTGAAGATCCCACATCATCGATATTGCGAGTATGGAGAGTCCACATCATCGGAACTGCCATCGCGGACGCCAAGTCAATGGCTTTGTCAGCGTGATCAGGATACGTCATCGACTGTGTCAACATGGATAATCCGCGTAATTGAGACTGCCAAAGTGGATAAGATACATCATTGTTCGTGCCAGTGTGTATAATCCACGTCAATGGCACCGCCAGCGTGGTCAAAACACGTCATTGGGACTGCCAACGTGGAAAAGGCACCGACATAATCCGACAGAATCGGCGAGGACCGAGGGTAGGGGAGGTGAGGTAGCAAAAACGATGCGTTTAGCTGAGTAAAGAAGGTAGGAAGCGGCTGTGACTGTGAGTGGGGTGGAAATAAAAATTAACCCTAGACTAGAGTAATAGAGAGAAAGGAAATGTTTTAACCACCCACGATCATCTCACTCAGGTTAAAAAAACAAAGAAAAAGGTCACTTTTAGGCGGGAAATTGTACCATCCTCTTCCAATTCCACTCTCTATTTCTGGATACATTTCAATCCCTTCATTCTCCACCTACTAAAAAATTACTCCCTCTCATCTGCACACAATGGGCGGTCGCAGTCGGAAACCTCCGCCGCCGGCGATAGCTACCTCCGTGGAAGAAAAAGAAAAGGCGCCGGTAAAAGACTCTGTAATCGTTGTGGCTGATGATGATTCTTCGGAAATCGCGCAGCTACGTGGACGATGGGAACTAGCCTCTGTTCTTAATTTCTTAACCGTAAAAAAAAATCATTTCTCTTTTCTACATTAATTAATTAATTAATTTTGATTTGATTGATAAAATTTTTTATGTAACATGCAATGCGATGCATGTATTGATAATTGCTGAGATCCATTTGTAGGTTTTTGAGCCGGTTATTGGTGGCGATTTGAAGTTGACAGCGGAGGAGATTGAGGCTGGTCTGGTACAGCCTAACAGTTTGCTTGCTCAGCTTCACATTAACTTATTAAAGGTAGGTTGTTTCTGATTATTATTAATTATCATGAATCCTTTTAATAATAATAATAATAAATAATCATATCAATAAAAGCATTTAAATTTTATGCATCGAGATGGAGATTAATTGTATGTAATGGTTTCATTAAATTTATTATCACCTTAGCTGGCAAAGGAATTGCATACATTATTATTATGATGATTTAATTGTGCTATTTCTGATTATTAATTAATTTCTCACACATCTGGCCTCCTCACTTAACTAGGGGATACCTCCTGTGAGTAAAACACTGAATGGCTCTGATGCATGGGTGACTACACTTTGTAAGAAAATTGCCATGTGGTGGCCATGGGTATGTCGCTCTTTTTACCATAGTTACTTACTGCTGACTGACTCTTGCTGTTATATATGTCCAGAGTTAGGATTCCCATCATAGCAAAATGCTTATGTATGTTGCTACTTTGGTAGGTTGCTGAAGGCAAGATGCCCTTGACTGCAGCCAATGGGTATCACTTATTTGCCTGTTAACATTTACAAAATGTGTACTTTTTCTTTTCTTCATTAGTCCCTAAATTCAGTCCCTCAATGCTTCTTGTTGCTTTGCATTTTGCAGACAGGAGATGTCTAGATACAAGGATTTAAATCCAACAAATCGGTTGCAGATACTCAAAGCTCTTTGTGAAATCCGTGCTGATGTAGATTTCATTGTCCTTGAATATTTTACATGTTTCCTCTGTCTTTGTTGTTTCTTGTTTTTTTATAACCTTTTTAGGTGGTTATGTTCCTGATCTGCAGTATTTCATGTTTTCTTTTTCATTTTAAAACAAATGTTGATTAGTTTTACAGTTTATATCATGCACATTGTTTGCAACCACATTGTACACAGTTGTTATTTCTTTTCTTATCTTTCATTCTGAACTACAGTATAACCTATGTTCTCTGTTCACAGCAAGATGATGCTGTGTCGTATATTAACGATTCTCTGAAGACTGGAACTGAAATTTCTTGTTTCCGCAAAGATAAGATTGGGGGAGATGGAAATGCAACTCGCTACTGGTATTTTTCTAGCATGTTCTGAGTTTTATGTAATCTTACCACTTGAGTGTTGATCATATCAACTCTGCCTATAGGTATGATGGAAGCCCAGTAATTGGCCATAGATTGTATAAGGAAGTCAAGAAGACTGACAAAAACACAAAAACAAAGGGGAAAACATCTAATGATCTAGCAGCTATCTCTTTTGAGTGGGAAAGTCTAGCAACCAATCTTGAGGAATTTCGAAAAGCAGTGGTAAGTCAGTCAATTGATTTGCTTCACAACTCTGAATCTTAATTTACCTTGTTTCTTACTGGTGATGTCAGGATGAACTCTCATCAAGCAAGGTAGTGGGTGAAATTGCTGTTGGCAAAACTGTTGAAACCAATTTTCTGCCTCTGGTTGAGAAATTTCAGAAGGTTTGCCTACAAATTTGTTATTCAATTGCATAATAATACTTTTGATGCTATTACCTTTTTCTGCTAGTTTCTTTTTGGCATCAGTGTGCCTAATTCGTGCATTTTTCATTGCATTTAATAGAAAAAAGAAAGGGCACTCAAACGGAAGCAGAGGCAAGAAAAGCTCCTGAATGATTTTCACTCCTACAGGACTGGGATCCCTAGGTCCTGTCGCAATCGTAGGCCTATAAATTATACATTTGGTATGATCACATTGCTTTGTATTACCTCTATAGTGATTATCTGGCAAATTCTATTAATTAAAAGTATGATTTGGATATAATTGGTTCTGTGTACTGAATATGCAGATGACTATGACCGTGCCATTGACGAGGCTGTAGAAATAACGCAGTAAGATTTGCTCAGACTATGTAGTTTGTATCTTGAAATTCACTTTGCTGAAATAGTGGCCTTTGAACAACATCTCTCATGTCTTTGGAATTCTTTTTCTACAAATAAAATTTTATGGATTATGTTGTGAAATTCTTGGAATCTGCATTCATCAAGTGAGAAAAGGGATATGGCTATCTTCCCTTTGCAAGTGTTTTCCTACCTTTAAATCGGTCCCCATCACCTCATATTGAGGACTCCATTTTCGAATTGTTGGAAGGGGTTGTACACAAGATGAAAATGATAACTCATTTTTGGTCTGCATGTTTGGTGTTTTATGTTCCATTTTCCAATATGTCAACTAGGTCTGATACATGTAGCCTGTAGCTTAATTGCTTACAATTTGAGATGGAATTAGTACCATTCTTCTTGTTCTCTTAGATTTAGGTTTCATCAAGCATGGCTTTGTATTTTGACTATCTGCATATTGCTTTTAGCTTCAGTTTCTGTAGTGCTGCTTTGTTAGCATGATTGTACATTATGAATTATTGTATGGTGAACATCGCTGTGGAGTCTATATTTCTAGAAGAGATGTTTTTAATTAAGTCGTGGTTATATTTGGAAGTCATATTGCTCAGGATGGTTTTATGCATTGATTGCATTTCATGACATATTAAGATTCATTGGAGCTTTCTTCATGCTGTGCTCATCGCTTTGTGATTCAGGAAAAGCAGGAAAATGAAAGATCAAAGGAATGAAGAGAAGCATATAAAGGAAGGAAATTTTGCCTCTGATGGGGGTCCAGACATGAGCAAAGAAAATCACTCTGAAAATGGTGATTCAGAAATGGGCACAGTCTCAAAGAATGAAGATATTAAAAAAGCTGACCTGTACAATGAAACTCAAAGTGGCAGTATTCAACAAGATATTGATGAGGTTGAGGATGACGATGATGATGATGATTACAACATCAAAAGTGATATTGATAATGGCAAAGAATCGGGCAATTCTGGTGATGAAAAGGCCAATGATGATGATAGGAACTGCTCTAAGAAGCCTTTTGGGTGCCGATGGAGTATAAGGTTGGCTGGGACCACTAACCATCCTGTTGCAGAAAGCAAAAAACTGGCTACAAAGAGCAGGTTGAGGCAAAGGCCCATACACAATTCTGCCCTTGACTCTATAGTGCTCGATTCAGAGGATGAAAACTTGTTAGAAAATACATATGACCAAACAACTGGGCATGAAGAGTTGTCAGTAGCTAATTCAGAGGAATTCAGTGATGGTTAAAACTTTTGAACATAACGTATGCAAATGCAAGCAGGTGCAGATGCAAAGGAAATTTTTGTGCACATATTAGAGAATGTTATGGAAAAATATTTTGGGAATCCAAACTGCAGTTTCCTGTTTTACTTTTTTGCCTCTAGGCCCCATGATTTTGAAAAAGTTGTGTTGGCTGTCTTTTGTAGAAAGTTACAGTCAGATTTACCATTATGCTAATATAATCATTTTTCTTTTGCCAATCTTATGTACTTTTTGGTTGCAATTTAATTGCTGTAATATCCTTTTAACAGTCTTCTTAGCCTTCTTAGCTCAGGTGTATGTGGAGGAACATAGGATCCCATTGTTTCTCCGATGGCATCTCAAGCTATTTTTACTTTAACTGTGGTGCAATTTATGTTTTAGGAGTGCTCGAATTGCTAGTTTACTGGCATTTTTGTCATCATAGTTTTGTCTTGCTTATGAGCAGGGCATTTAAGCAGTCCATTATGCATAATTTTGTGCTGAAAATGTCCTCATGGTAACCTTTCTTTAATTTTTCCTTCATTTAAAACAATATGCATCGCCTGCCAGCAGCAGGCATAGCAAATCAATCGTGGTTGACATGCCACAACATTCCAGATTTTTTTTTAGTCAATCAAACAAAAGAAATTATATTGCACTAAAATACCAGCAATTACAAAGAGAGTTCTTCTCAAGAACATATTGGGCAGGAGTACGAACACATCATAATAATGATTTGCAAACATAATATATTATAATCTTGTTTCATCCAGCACAAAATGTTATGGAAGAAAGGCATAGTAAGGAATACACATTTACTGGACTTGGAATGCTACTCTTCTGCAGCTTAAGCAGTCATCCGCTGAATCTTTATCTTTTTCCAATCCTCATTGAGTGAAAGATTGAAGGACTTTGGACACAAGCCTAAGGAGTTCATGAACTGCAAGAAACCAAAGTGAAACAAAGAAATTAAAAGCATGTTTAAAACATGAACACAGAAGAAGGGTTTTTCAAATTCATAACAATCAATACAGAGACACAGGTAAAGAGATATATATATAAGAGTAAGGTGTTACTAACATTAAGATCACCAAGTACATCAGACTTCTTCTCGCACTGTATCACTAGAGTTCTAAGATTTGGCAGTCCCTTGAGGAAGGAGGCAACGAATGGAACTTGTTCAGCCAATGAATCATTGGCCATCAGAATCAAGTGCAATAGACTGTCAAAGTATATTGGATGCTCATTTTGCATAAAAAACATCTGCAAAATAATAACAAAAATCATATCATGAGCCAAAAATGGAAGAAAAACGCATTATTAGTCAAAAACTTATATATATATATATATACACACACATATATATACCTCAATAGGCCAGATGTTGATTTTCAAGAGTTTGGCATGCGTTAGACTCTGAAGAAGTGCAGCAACACAGTAAGTTGAACTTTTGAAAAGCTTGCAACGACTAGCTAATATCCTACTTTTGTGCTGACAAGAAGGTTCAATATCAATTGCAGCATTTTCTAGCGACACGAAGCTCTCCAAATAACTGAAATCCACAGGATTTCCTCGCCACATTATAGTCTGAATATTGGGAGCAACAATTGACAAGGGGAATGCACACGACAACTTGTCGGACGAGATTAGAGTCAACTTCTGAAGCTTGTCAACATCAATAATAATTCGCCTTTTGTGGTTTGAATTGAAAATTTTCTCCTCGGGAAGAATCATTTTGCAGTCCGAAATAGTCAAGTCTTCTAGTGATGAAGTATCAATTTTAAGGTGGCAGAACTCTTCAAACTTGTTGGTGAAGAACTTGACATGCTGAACAGGCAGACAAGAAATGCAGAAACTACAGGTTTTCTTGAAATAAGACCTAAATATTCCAAAACATTCAAGCAAAGCAGGAGCAGATACTTTCCTGAAAGCAGACCCAAATACTCCAAAGCGATGGAGTGGAAGGGGAACTATCTCAAAAACTGAAGCCTCCTCGAATTTAGATCTAGTAACTGTGAAATTCTCAAGAGACTGGCAACAAAGTTTGATATGAAATTGGACTGTAAAACTGCACCTGAAAATACTTGCACTTTTCAAAGAGCAACTTTGAACAGATAAAAACCAATCATCTGTCCCAATCCCAAATCTGGGCTGGGATATTTTCAGCTCTTCAAGAGATGAGCTAGTTATATTGAGATCACCAATCCAGTGAACTCTCACAAGATTTAACCTTTTAAGAGATGCCCAATTCCAAGAAATCTTCTGTCCAAAATATCTGTCACAAACTGTTACGGAATCCAAAACTAGTTCCTGAACTGAAATCTTTTTTCCTGCCAAACAAAACTTCCCCATCTCTAAATTCAGTCTCAAAATCCTTAAAGATTGGCACCCAAAAACACATTCAGGCAAAAAATACATTTGCTGACAATCTAACCAAATATCCAACTCTCTAACATTAGAGTTAGTAGCACCTTTAACCCAACTAGAAACCAAACCACGCCTTTCATTAACAAGATACTTGCTAAACCAACGAATCAATAACCTATCTGTCTGAATTCCAAGACTCTCTCTTGATTTCATGACTCTATGAACATAGCCACAAAACTGTGCGTACCTCTTTTTCAAACCATCCTCTGCATCTTTTCTTGAACCAAAAACATAATCATGCACAGAATCTTCATCAAAATTAGCATGAAACGACAAGTAAGGACTGCTCAGACAAAGCTTCTGAAACTTTCTTGAAACTAAACTGAGATAAAAAGTGTCATTAGCATCAAGAAACGAGATTATATGAAAAATAAGTGATTCTTGAAGATTACTAAATCTGTCAGACAAAAATCTTGAATCAGGGGTGTCACTGTTATCGCTAGTAGTGTGTGTTTCTTCAGAGATCATCATTGCCATGGCTTTACGTGTGCTGGTCATGCCACTGTTAAAAGAACCGAGTCAAATAGAGTAGATTATTGAAAAAGATTAAGAATCAAGAAAAGGGTATGGTGTGATTAAATACCTGATGAATTGTAATGGGAATTTAGAGTGATCTGATTGTTTTTTATAATTGTAAAGCGACCGATTATAAGGGTTTTAAATGAGAAGGTTAATAAAGGTTCTTTTTTGGTTTTTGATTTTAAGGGAAGAGTTTGCTGTTGAGTTGTGTTCCACTGCTACTCTGTTTCTACTATTGGCGGCGGTTAATAAACGCAAGTCAAATTCACTGGGAGTGGGAGGGACTTTTTAACTCTGCTGATAATGATACGATCCATATTCAGTGGATTACTGATTACACCCGGAGTAGATGGATTATTGTCTTCTTGTCCACATTCATAGTGTTATATTTAATTATTGAATAATTAATAAATAATAAAAAGTAAAATTATAACATATACACTTATAAATTTATTTATTTATTTAATATAATATATTTAGATAAATAAAATTTTTATAAATATTATATTTAATTGTTAAATATATAATAATGTATATTGCTCATATCATATATTAAATATTATAAATTTAATCGTGAGATAATAATAATATACATAGTAAATTAAAAAATTTTATTAAATTGTGAACTAAATGACTCTTGAAATCTTAATATTTAGGTCATAGTTTGGTATTTAATATCTTGATCTATCAAAATTTGGTCCATAATGGTGAAATACATTTAAAATGTGTTTTTAGTAGGGAGGAGCACGGTCCGGTTCGGTTTGGAGAATGCAATTTTTCGAAATTGTTCCATACTGTCGGAGTTTAAAAATTAAGGCTCCAGAATTGCTCCAAATTTTTGGTTCGGGATAGTTTGGAGATTAAAAATTTTGGTTCAATTCGGTTCGGAGATCGGTTCTTCTCCACATTAGAAAATTCAGTTCAATTCAGTTCGGATATCGATTCTTCTCCAAAATAAAAAAATAAATAAAGATATAATTCAAATCAAATTATTAAAACTACAAATCATTTCATAATTTTATTATAAAATTAAATAATTTTTAATAGTTTTATTTATCATTATTTTTTTATTATAAAAATTTTATTAATATATATACAATACACTCTGATATACCATACAATTATTAAATATTTTTATAAAAATATTTATATAAATAATATATATCATAGAATAATAATAATAACCCCATAACTATTAAAAAGTATATTACATTAAAATTTTATTATTGAAGATAAATTTAAAATTTTCAACATAAATTATATTATAATATTTTGAAATACTATTTACTAATTTAATATTTATTTTATTGTGATTTAAAATAATTTAATTAATAATTGAAATTTTTTATTTTAAATAATTAAATTGATATTTATTATTTTAGATTAAATGTTAAATTAGTAGGTTTAATATTAATAAAATG
>CATIWO010711375.1:0-18810 GCA_949673435.1 Macaranga tanarius | reverse complement strand
GTGGGGGGGGGGGGGGGGGGGGGGGGGGGGGGGGGGGGGGGGGGGGGGGGGGGGGGGGGGGGACACTTTAGGAGTTTTTTTTTTGGATTTGTCTTGTATGTCTGGATTTCGCAGGTATGTTTGTACAGAAAAGAAGGATAGCTAGTTGCAATTTTTTTGCAGTGTTGTAGTGGTTACAATGTTGTTGTCATGGTGGTTACAATTTTTATGCTCGATCTTCGACCAGTCATGCTTTGGACTCATTTCATGATCAAAGTTGGTGGTGGCAGTTGCAGTGATGGCGGGGAGGAGGAGATGGTCAATGGAGAGTTAAGGGAAGGAAGGAGTTAGTAGAATTAGAAATTAGGAAAAGGGTATTTAAGACATTTCTGGGGTATTATCATCATTTCATAACTGGTTAACAATAAATTTAACAGAAGGGGTAGTTAGTATAGTTCAATAAAAGATCAGGACAAAGAAAATATAATTATTGCATTTCGGGGGCCAAGGGGCATATAATAATTAACTCTAAAAATTAATTTGTTTAATTTTTTCAAAAAATGACTTTGTTTGATTTGTCAATCATTACCATTGTCGAAGTTGTGCTAAGCTTAATAGTATTATATGAATCCATTCCCTACATGTAACTCAGTTTGGAGATGCATCTCTAGAGAAACCTAGAGCAGCAGGATCATTTGTCAGCCTATTTTGATATTTGAAGTGGGGACATGATGTGCTTGTCTAGTGATGGAAAAGCGTTCTTTAATTGTTCATAAATGTTGGCAATAAGGAGAATAATCCATTACTGTTAAGGTGTAACAATTGCCTTTTAAGATTTGTGCTATTTGTATTTTTTAATCATGGTAACTGCTAAGTATGCTCATGCTAAACTGTGATAAAGATAAAATTTTGCAAATTTTACCAAGACTTGATTGTCTACCTACTTGTTGATGGGAAAGTTGAATTAGATATTTGAAATTTTAAACTTGTACTTTTGGTTTTATTTCCTTGTAAGATCTAAAATGCATAAACACATGTATGTAATTGTGTCATCATCTGCAATTATGTTTTTTGCCTGTGATTTATTTCTTTATCTCTTTCTGATTTCTGTATATAATGTATCAAGTTTTTTCTTTCATTAATCTAATATTGTCATTTGAGGTTTTATTTAAAGTAACAAGTTTCAGTTTCTTTATTCCCTTTATTGTGAATGTCAAAAGAAGTCACTAAATGTGATTTTTATATTGGAGATATTGATGTTTTAAATATGATATAATTAAATATATTATATTTTTTTTATTCCTTTTATTTCACTTTTGATTTGGTCAATTTAGTAAACTTTTCTGTCCTTTTTTAAGTTGATTATTGTTGGAGAATATATCTCACATTGAAAAAGTATAAAGAAATGAAGGGTGTAGATTGAGTCTTAACACAAGCCAATTGGTTTTGTGTTACATGAGCTCAACCCATTTGTAAGTCCACGTGTGTGCGTGGGCCAACACTCCCTGGGCTTGTGGACTTGTTAACATGGTAATAGAGCGGTGATCTTGGGCTCATGTTTAAGACCTGGAGTTGTGTGCATCCTGTTTGTAACCTTGTGAGTTGTTGGGTGCAGCTTAGTTTGTGTTTGACAAGTGTAACTGGTCCAGGCCTAGTTGCACTTGAAAGGGAGTGTTGGAGAATATATCCCACATTGAGAATGTATAAAGAAATGAAGTGGCAGTATACAGAAATGAAGGGTGTAGATTGGGTCTTAACACAAGCCAATTGGTTTTGTATTACATGAGCTCAACCCCATTTATAAGTCCACATGTGCTTGCGTGGGCCAACATTCCTTGGGCCCTTGGACTTGTTAACAATTATGAACTGAATTAATTTTTAAATATGGTTTTGAATACAGTTTATCTGTTTTCAGTGATGTAAATTTATGTTATATTGGTGCTTTTGTTTTAAAAAATTGTATGCATTGGTTCTATGATGGTGCTAGAAAGTCCTGTTGGAACTTGTTAGTAATGTAGGGTTTCATAACAAGTGAAGTAAGATCAAGACGGGTTATTTGTGTGGGAAGTCTGGTTGATTATAAGAGGACAACTACCTTTAATTTGGACTTGCACAGTAATTTGGTCCATTTACAGCTGTCAAATTTATTCTTTTGAAATTTCATTTCAACAGGTTTACAATATGAGGTATGAGTTGAACGAAATAGAAGCGAGGATAGAACGATATCCATCGACAATATCTTTTCTTAACCTATTAAATGCTCTTATTGCTGAGGAAAAAGATGTAAGCAATCGAGGGCGAAGGTACTGGTCAATTTCTCTTGTATGTTTCTCTTATAATCAATAACTTGACTTTGCTTGGTAGCTAAAACATTGAGGCACCTTGCAGATTTATAGGCATCTACCGCTTTATATATGATGATGTGTTTGGACCGTTCCCTCAGAGAGCCTATGCAGATTCTTGTGAGAAATGGCAGTTAGTTGCCGCTTGTCTTCAGCATTTTCACATGTGAGTGAACTGTCCTTCCTAATCTGGGAATCCTTTTTTGCACCTAGTATTTATGATCTTATTTTTTCAATTGCTTTCCCCAACTCCTTTTTCTGCTGAAATTTTTGTCCTATTTCTCAGCCTTTTATATTTCAGTTTTTCCCTTTTGATTTGACAAACTTCTATTTGAGCTTCTATTTCAATTCAAAGTTGGCTAGTCATAGTAAAATTTCTAAAATAAATAAATTATTTGGCTAGTGAATGCAAAAAGTTATTTTCTTTTATACTATATTGTGCAGGATGCTGAGCATGTACGACATCCAAGATGAGGACATTGACAGTGTTGTTGATCGATCGCTGACACAACCATCTTCACTTGAGATGCAGCTTCCTGTCTTAGAATTGCTAAAAGTATGTGTTTCTCACTGTTAGAAGCAGTTAGCAGCCTTATAAAGCACAAATTGCAGCTTTAGTACGTTTTAATCTCAGTTATGATATTTTATGTGATAAAGTCTGAATTAATTACTTGTACAAGTTCCAGTTAACTGTTATTCGTACTTTCTAAAATTAATTAGTTATGTTTTAGAGCTTCTTCATTATGTGATTCATTCTGGTTTGGTCAGTGCCATTTTTCTCATGCCTAGATTGTGAACAATCAGTTTAGAATGGCTTGTTTAAGTTCAATAGCTGATCATCTGCTTAATCAGCTGAGCTCAAGCTATTTGCACCAACTTAATTTAGTGGATCTAATTTAGATTGGACTTGTGGTCAGATTTTGTCCATGTAGGCACAGTATCTGGGATGCATAGCTTTTAGTCTTGGCTAGTGGATGACTGACAAATCTCTAAATATAGGCCATTGATTAGACCCGTGATATGACAGTAAGAAGAAGAAGAAATGGATAGGGATTAGGGAGTTTCATGGCTTGCTAATTGCATAAAACAATTTTCATGTTAAATATTTAGCAGAGTAGGAAAATTTTGGTTGCTTGAGATTCTTGAAGAATTTATACCTGTTACTAATAGAACAATTGTTCGAATGTGTGGTATTTCTTTATATGTAAAAAAAAAAAGAAGTTAGCATCTTTTAGATCCTGTAATTTACATTATTATTGGATGACCTTAAGCTACTTCTCTGTGGCTTAATATGATTACCAGCATCTTTTCTTGAATTCTTGATTTGCTATGTTGGTTGCTTATGTGTTAATGTCAACCTTGAAATGGTTTATATTTGTCATAAGGCATAATATCTTGAGAGCCCTTTTATCTGTTTATTCATTGAATATAGAGTTTTCCTTAATTTACTTTTAATAGAAACTAGAAATTTTCCGTGACATTTTGGGATTTGGCTGCTTAAGTTTACTGAAATGGTCTCCTTGGTAGTCTTTGAGTTCTTGGTCAAAGATGAACTTTAGCATCATAGTTTGATCTTTGGGCTCTGTGAGTGGAAGATTGTATTTTGCCTTTATTAGAAAGAAATGGTTGGGATGGGCAAATGGTGACAGGTTTTGCAATGATGAGAAACCTGAAAGCTATCCCCTCTCTGTCTCTCTTAATGAATTCATAATGTAACATACTGTAAAATCTCCCTGTATGGGACATTAATATATATTTTTTTAATTGCAATTTCAAATTTGCCTTTGGCTGTGAATGTTTTTCTTTTGTATATAATGACTTTCCTCCCTGTTTCGATCCTTTCGAGCTTTTTTGGCTGGATCTGCATTATGCTTGATTTTGTGCTGACTAGATGTTTGTTTGAGCTACATACCTTGTGCATATCTTATGTTTTATATTTATGATTAGGATTTCATGAGTGGGAAGACGGCTTTCCGCAATCTTATGGGCATTCTTCTGCTTGGGGTCAATTCAGTCATCGCTGAACGAACCAGTCAAATTCATGGGCAACTTCTGCAGAAGGCTGTGCAACTTTCTTTGGAGATTATTATCCTTGTCCTGGAAAAGGATTTAGTTGTTTCTGATTATTGGCGACCTCTGTACCAGGTCTTTCTCTCTCTCCCCAAATAGGTTGCTTAAATATTGTGAGTGGCTAGTTTTAAAATTTGTTTTGGTGGATTTTTGTATTCTCTTCTTTGATTG
This sequence comes from Macaranga tanarius, assembly GCA_949673435.1. Lineage (NCBI taxonomy): Eukaryota > Viridiplantae > Streptophyta > Magnoliopsida > Malpighiales > Euphorbiaceae > Macaranga > Macaranga tanarius. Next base: position 14,248 of record CATIWO010711375.1, on the reverse strand, counting down.
ATTCTTTCAACCATTTAAATTTAGGATTGCTAACATATCCCTCTGTTGACAGATATTTCTATGCTAGATAATCTCTTTAGTCAGATAACCATTATACTGGTCTATGTTATGTCTTTTTTTTTTTTTTTCATGTGATTGTAGTTCATTTTGGTAGTACATAAATTGTCTTTTCTGATAATGATATGATCATCTTGGAAAGGTGGTGTCTTCTTTTCAACAGTATGCCAAACCAGTGTATCTATGAGTATTTGATGTTACATTATGTATTTAGAAATAGATGTATGTCCGTTTATTGATGTGCTCTGAGCCATGCTATTTAGCAAACATTTGTTTCGTTGACTTACACTGTTCCATTTACACGTACACTGCTGTTAAATATTGTTTCTGTGTTTCTTCTTCTTAATCGGTCCCACTACATGGTACACGGACAGGAGCACGTGTTTGATGCCTTTTTATGTTTAGGTTGATTACCAAATATTGTTGTCTCCTGGTTTTTGACTGAAGCTACATTTTTTATGTTACATTGAGCACCCTAAACAGGCTAGCATTCATAAAAGTGAAAAAAAAGTGTGCAAGCCATCCAGGATTCAGAGTCAGTCTTCAGAGACTAGTAGATAGTTAAATTAGTTGATGGTTGCTTCATATTGGGATTTTGAATCTAATTTAGTTTAATTGTACTTGTGCCAACCACTCTGTAGCTCACCTTTAAATCATATTCTTATATACTGATGCTCTCTCTCTTTCTATCTCTCTCTCTATCTCTCTCTCTCTCTATCTCTCCCTCTCTCTTTCATTGCAGCCCTTGGATGTTATACTCTCTCAAGATCATAATCAAATTGTGGCGTTGTTGGAGTATGTCAGATATGACTTTCTACCTCAAATTCAGCTATGCTCTATCAAAATCATGACCATTTTGAGGTATTCTCTCTGTCCCAACATTTTGTTGTTTGCTTATATCATGATTTCAAATTGGTATTGAATATGTATGTTTTCCCATAAGCACACATATATGTATATTTTGCATATGTACATGTTATGTTTTCCTGTACCTGCACGCTTATATGTGTGTTTGCATATGTTCTTGTGTGTATAACTGTTTGCATTCATGTGTATTTCAAGATAAGAGAGGTTTTTGTGCCAGTGGCTGATTTTTTTTGAGTATCTTTGTATGTATGGGTATTTGCTGGTCTTTTCATCATCATCCATGTCCAAAAAGCTTTAACAATGTAAGTGTTCCATCAATGACAGTTCTCGCATGGTCGGGCTTGTACAGTTACTATTGAAGTCCAATGCTGCAAGCTGTTTGGTTGAGGATTATGCAGCTTGTCTTGAGCTACGTTCAGAAGAGTGTCAGGTTGTAGAGAACAGTGCTAATGACCCAGGAGTTCTGATAATGCAAGTAAGTCTAGTCCCCAAGTTGTTGCCAAAAAATGCTGAAGATTCAACACTCTTCACAGTATGTTTTTCTTAATTTTTTGTACTTGTTTCAGCTTCTGATTGATAATATTAGTAGGCCAGCTCCAAATATTACACATTTACTGCTCAAATTTGATGTTGACACCCCACTTGAAAGAACAGTTCTGCAGCCAAAATTTCACTACAGGTTTTGTCTGTTACAAATTGCCCAAAATTTTCTAACATGTGTTGTTCTGTTGTTTTTGCTCTGATTTTTGGATTTGTTGTTCCTCTTCTAGTTGCTTGAAGGTTATTCTTGAAATCTTGGATGAACTCTTGAAGCCTGAAATAAATGCATTACTCCATGAGTTTGGTTTTCAGGTTGGATATTTTATCTATTGAACTTTATTTGTTCTATCCTTTGCCTGTTGTATGTTTTGTCTCCTGGTGTTATAAATATCAAGTTTCCTTCGTGCAGCTCCTTTATGAGTTGTGCTTGGATCCACTAACATGTGGCCCTACCATGGACTTGTTGAGCAATAAAAATTACCAATTCTTTGTAAAGGTACATTATGAACCATAATTTCAAGATAAACTTGTTTTATCTCTCTGTTTTTTTTTTTTTGGAATACAGATAAAAACTCTTTGATGCATCTATTTTTAGTGCTTCTCTGAAATATCTTTCCTTATCATGCATTTCTGAAATAATGGTTACTCTCACTGTGGCAGCATCTTGATACCATTGGTGTTGCTCCCCTTCCTAAACGAAATAACAACCAGCCACTTCGCATCAGTTCCCTTCACCAGGTTTCTTGCTGTTATTCCTCAATTTTTATGGATAACAAATGTCTTGTTATCACCATGCACTGTCACTTGGGATATTCTTATTTCCATTAGATATTGAGCTCTAATTTCGCTAGGCATTTCGGGGGTTGGGGTCAGGGGTGTTGGGGATTGTGGGCGCTTGCAGGGAAAGCTATCCCTCACAGCTTATTTAATATTCCATTGTATCAAAGTAAAAGCATTGTTGCTTTTCCACATGGTTCTCTGCTTTTTGTTCACCTTTGCTTTTGTGCGATTTATCTTAAATTTAAACTGCCATCTCTTTTGATATCAAAGGTGAGTTCTTTTCTTTTTTTTTTTTTTTTCCTATTATTGCTGTGTCGGTGGGCAGTTTCAAGATGAATTGAAATGGCCATCTTGTCCAAATTATTAAAGCATTTCTTTTGGCAAGCCCGATTGTCTAAAAATATTCTTGTAATGATCAGCTCAATATTGAAGACATGATATATTTGGCTTTAGGCAAAAGTTAAAACCGTTTTTTAAACTTTCGGTAATAACAATACATGATTTTAAGAATTACTGGTAATTTATCACTTTTTGTAATTAGTTGCATTCATTTAAATTCTTGTATGATTGTCTTTACCAGAGAGGATGGCTCTTGAAGCTCTTAGCTGTAGAATTGCATTCTGGTGATATGGATAGCCCCACTCATAGAGAATCGTGTCAGAGCATACTTGCTCATCTTTTTGGAATTGGGCTTGATCGTGTGGTTTCTAATTCAATTACCCTTCGAGATAGCACTGAACATGCTAGAACACAAGCAATAAACAAGAGTAAGGTATTATTTGTCACTTATCTTGTGTTCATGTCTGTTTATCAACTAATCTGATTCTTATCTGTTATTTGTCCAATTCCATTCATGTCTATTAATTGTGCATGCAATCCTTAGTCCAATAAACTTATTTTTTTGTGACCAAGGTTAACATTCCTGTGGCTTTTATTTCTGTTTTCACATTCACATTTGACTAAATTTTATATTTACTCCTCAGTTATCTGCCAATGCAATTTACTTCTGATAGCGTTTTTTAGTTGCAGATCATCTTGATAGACCACTTTTTTATTCAAATTATTCTGATGTCTGCTATTCTTTACATATTTGTCAAATCCAACCTTGTGTTTGAAAGAATCATATTTGTATTAACAACTGCCTCCTGGAAGAGCTCAGCTATTCTTCCACAATGTTTGAATGTGTTTTGTAATTTCTTTCTTATGGAATCAATACTGGATTAGTAATCTATTTCTGTTTCATCCTTTAATATATTAGTACTTGCATTTATCAAGGCTTCTAAGGATTAAAATTTCCTTTTGCAAGTGCAGTGTATATATACTGTCTAGTTGCTTCTGCTAGTAGCGTATTTAAATCAGAATCTCTTCTGTTGTTGAATGTGATTAGGCTGGTTTACTATGCTGAATTTTTTTTCTTTTGATTCTTGAAATTTAGCGGTGTTGCCCTACTCTTTCATTTGTAATTCTTTCTAGCTTGTTTTAAATAAATTCTTATCTAAAAAGTCAAACTAAGAAATTTTTCTATTTCTTGAATAGTTGGGTTTTAAACAACTACATGCTTGGGTGATGTAGCCCAGCTTCCCAGCTATCCACATTCTTTGTTTCAGGTGGAGGCTTTTTGGCTTGGATCTCGTAATATCTCCTCTTTGTAATCTTTTCCTTTTTAAAAAAATTTTTGTGGTCATTGGCATGGCCTTTTCTTCTCCATGGCCTCAAACATCTAGATGTTAGATACCTTATGGAATTCATTTTTGAGAACTTCAAATAGAATAGAGCAATTCCTTGGACATTGTTCATGTTCTGCAGGCTTTTTAGGGACTTATTGCATGTATGTAAATCAGTTTTCTCCATAGTTAGAGTCGGGTTATCTTATATTCTCTCTTGCAGTTTTGCGCTTCTGGTACTTATTCAGTGTTCTTGGTTGGTTCCTTTTCTAAGTTACAATGTTTGATTGGGACTTCTCGTTTTATTTCTTTTCGTCTTTGCCAGTTGTATATTTTCTTCAGTTTTTGCACTTTACATTTCATTATTAGTAGGAATCTGGCATGATTATCCAATATGGATATGCTTCTAGAGGTCAGATGTCTGTGTTTCATGGGTACTATAGGAGCTATATATGACAGTGAAATGAATGCTTAACTTATCCTCGTTCTAATTGGCTTCTTTTATTCTTCTACCATCACGCACTATAAGGAATGTTTTATGCTTGCACAGGAGGTATTGCAATTTTCTTGGATGTTTAAAGAAGGACCAGTGGATTGTTGTTTGAGTGTTTACGGTTTTGTCGTTGTTTTGGTGCTGAAAATTTGATTAGTTGCCTGTTTATATCAAATTCAGGTGTTGGAGTTGCTTGAGGTAGTCCAGTTTAGATACCCAGATACTGCCATGAAGCTTTCTCAGATCGTCTCTAATATGAAGTATGACTTGCTGGTAAGCTCCTTTTGACTAAAAATGTTTCTTGTATTGTTTTTTGTGGGAGGCATTTTTTTATGTGCGTTCTACAGGCAGAGGACATACTTGGAGATCCAACAGCATCTGGAAAGGGTGGTGTCTATTATTATTCGGAGCGTGGTGATCGTCTGATTGACCTAAATTCTTTCCGTGACAAACTTTGGCAGGTCTATTTCTGTGATTAGTTGATCCCCCAGATTGATTTCTATGTAATGTTTTTCCTTAATGTTTCTCACTTTCTCATAAAGGATGCTGGTATTGCATTTTCTTTGCTCTCAGAAATTCAATTCAGTGTATCCCCAGTTAAGTGACCTTGGTGGTGAAGCTGAGCTCAATGATGTAAGGGAGGCAATTCAGCAGTTGTTAAGATGGGGATGGAAGTATAATAAGAACCTTGAGGAACAAGCTGCCCAACTTCATATGTTAACTGGCTGGTCACAGATTGTGGAGGTCGACTATCTTTCAGAAACACTTTTTTTTCCTTTTTGTGTGTGTGTGTGTGTGTGTGTGTGTACTTGACTGGTATCTCTTGGAATTCTCTTACTCTGCCTTTTCAGGTGTCTGCATCAAGAAGAATGTCCTCTCTGGAAAATCGATCTGAAATTTTATATCAGTGGGTCCCCTGTTATTACTGGTATTTTATCTTCACCTTCTTTCTTGGATGCTCTGTAATTGTATACCCTGGTAACTGGCAGGCTTCTTGATGCATCGCTGAGTGCTTCTGCTTCTCCAGACTGTTCTTTGAGGATGACTTTCATATTGAGTCAAGTATGATCCATCTGATGAAAATTTTTCTCCTTACTATATCAAGTCAGACTATCTATTTTATTGTCTAATCTGGCCTTTTTTCTCCTGAATTGTTCCCAGGTTGCACTTACATGCATGGCTAAACTACGCGATGAAAGATTTCTGTGCCCTGGTTTAAATTTTGATAGTTTCACAGGGCTTGATATTATAATGGTGAAGCAATTATCAAATGGAGCTTGCCATTCTATATTGTTTAAGCTTATAATGGCTATTCTGAGAAATGAATCTTCAGAGGCTTTAAGGAGACGGTATGGTTTTTAATTGGGAACTAGCACTGTTATTCTTGTTTGAACTTGTGAGTTCTGACAGTTTGTGCGTGTGTGTATTTGGGTATGTACAGTCAATATGCTTTGCTGCTTAGTTATTTTCAGTATTGTCGGCATACACTCAATCCAGATGTTCCAGCATCAGTTCTGCAATTCTTGTTGCTTAATGAGGATGATAGCGATCTCCATAAGGTGTGTTGGTCTTATAACTCTGATGCTATTATTTATTTTCATAACATTATGAATTTTGACCTGTTTGTCTTGTTTCCAGATTGACAGAGAACAGGCAGAACTAACTCGTGCCAATTTTTCCATATTAAGAAAGGATGCTCAGGCTGTCTTGGATTTGGTAAGCATCCCACATTATCATATAAATATGCAAGCTAACTGAAGCATGGTGAATCATGGCTATTGATGCTCTTGTGATTATTTACTTGTATAGATATATGGTAATGGAGTGGAACTGAGATTTGGCATGTATAAAAAGATTGTTTGTTAGAGAGGCTAAGACTGCTGGCTTAGCGTTTTATATTTTACAAAAGTCATTTGGTTTCGTTAGTTTTAGTCACTTTTCTGCTTCCTTACTTTTTTCTCTATTTGCTATTGCCATTGAAGATTTTATATTCCAATTGTTCTGTGGTGCAATCCCTAAATGTGTTACCATGATTGATGCTCCACTTGTGTCTAACCTCTCCAGAATAATGTTTGTTTTTAATCCTCAGGTAATAAAGGATGCAACACAAGGCAGTGAACCTGGGAAGACAATAGCACTCTACGTTCTTGATTCGTTGATTTGTATTGATCATGAGAGCTACTTTTTAAGCCAACTTCAAAGTAGGGGGTTTTTGCGGTCATGCCTGATGAGCATCAGCAATGTTTCACAGCAGGTGTTACTTCTCTGCCACATCTACTGATGGATGGAAAAGACATATCTTTAATTTTGATCTTTTACACCAGTGGCATGGGAATTTATCAAATTTAAAATCTTGTTTTTTCTAATGAAAATTAATTGGATAATGAGAACAGATATGTTCAGGGATGGAGCCAGGAAGTGGGGTCAAAGTTAAAAATTCAAATTATAATATATTAAAAATCAAATTTCAGTGGGGTCAAAATATAAAATTTAGTAGAACAAATATATAACTATATAAAAATTGCAAGGACTTTCTTGAAAATTTTGAAATTTGAGTGGGGCCATTTGACCCCACTCCTATTATTGTGGCTCAACTCATGGACATGTTCTTCTTATTTGTTGAGTTCTATATATAGCTGAATGACTGATTTCTTTGTAATGGAGTTGTTAAGTTGTCAAGAGTTATTTACCCTTAGCAAAACCACAAATTTAAGGCGGAAAAATGAATGGATTTTTATGTATATATATTTAATATTCACTGGTCCCTTTTATGCTGATTTTGGTTGTCATATTCTATAGTCTCTTAAAAAATCTTTACTTGTGGAAATGGTCCCTTGTGTACTTTTAACATTCTCACTTTTACAAATATATTACTATCAATACCAGTCCCACCTAAGCAGGATCTTGTCAATATCCTTCCTCATTTTTGCATGAAGTGCTAGTTGGGCTGATATACAATGTATTATTTGTCAGGATATTGGGCATTCTATAGACTCACTGCAGCGAGCATGCTCTGTTGAGGCTGAACTGGCTTTACTGTTGAGAATTAGCCACAAGTATGGAAAACCGGGGACCCAAGTTTTATTTTCCATGGGTACTTTGGAACATATTACTTCATGCAGGGCGGTCAATTTACAGGTGATAGTATTGTCTACCTGCACATAGTCCTATATTCTTGCATTGAAGTTCACATAAGCTAAAGTTAAAATACCTAGCAGGGAAGTTTGAGGCGGCTTGATCTAAAGGCTCGACGAGATTTGGCTGTGGATATTGACAAGCAACGCATGATTACAACTCCAATGTTGAGATTGGTGTTTTCTTTGACATCTTTGGTGGATACATCTGCTATTTTTGAGGTCAGTCTTTTTCTTGTTTTAAGCAATCGGTTTTTTTTTGCAGTCTCTTTTCTAGTTATGATAATTTTGGCTGCCCTAATTCTTATGGGGTTGCTTTTACCCTGTTCAGTTGCTGGGGCAGGTATTTTAGTAATAACTCCAGGCAGTTTTGGGTGGGGCAGTTAATGACATGCCCGAGGGCTGGACATCTGTATGGGGAAGGTTTCAGGATGGGTATAAAGGGTTTGGTTAGGCAGAGTGGCGATATCTGTCATATGTTCTTCGCTTGATTTTCAAAGCTATTCAAAAACTTCCAATTTGATTTCTTTTTCTGCCTCCATTAAAATAATAATTTTTGTTTTCCACCTATGGTGAAACTTGTAATTTTGTGAATTCTCTATTTGCTCATAAAGTTCATCACTTTTTAAATTGGCCCTGGCATTGTGCTTGTTACTCATTAGGAAAACATACTTGAGAAATTTTTTTTTTTTTTTTTTTTTCATGTGGCTAATCGAAAGTAAACCATAATTTTTGAATGTTGCAATGCAAATTTAAGGGTGTCAGAAACATACTTGGCATGTTTCTCATTTTATTATGATTGCTCACTGAATGATAGCAATCTTTGGACACAAACTGCACACATCGAGGACTCTGAACTTCTTAAGGATGCAATAAAAGTAATACAAATATATTCAAATAAAATATAACTATAGTAGTAAGAAATGAGCAGAGACTGATGGGGTCTGTCCTGCAATTTCTACCTTTCTGGGTGTCTCTTACATCCAGCATAATTGGCTTTTGCTATATTAATTTTCTTTTCTACTTTTTCCTACTTTTTAGAGGAAGATTTCTAATCTTTCCCTTTCTAAACACGTTCGTCACTGTGATTCAATAAATTCTTCTGTTATCAAGAAATAAATAGAGGAAAAAACAAATGATATTATCTTGAAAATTACATATAATGTCCTTCAGCAATGAATAGTAATTGTGTATGCACTGAGAATTCTTTCTTCTGGACTAGCCAATTTGAGGACTACAAATCAACCAAGTGAACTGTTGAACCGTCTTGTGGGTACTGAAGTACATTCCAGCACTTTTTGTTTCAGAACAGCGTCCATACCACCAATAAAATAAACTTGTTTGTTAGCCTTTCCAAGCTGGGCTCTATCTTGCTACCATCTTGTTTATCTAGTAATCTATTATAAATGTAAGTCTTTTCACCAAAATAACAAAAATGATCTTTTCACTGAGTCAAACATTAAGATATCAGGTAAGTGTTCATTTATATGTCATCTGCCTCAATTGTTTTTAGGTGGAACTGTTTACATCTCTTTTTACTCGCTCTTTTTGCTTGAGGTTTATGCCAACACTTAAAATGGATTTATTTGTCTATGTTTTTATGTTTTGCGTCATGAATGTGGCTGAGTTATGCTGCACATGTGGCAGGTGAAGAACAAGACTGTTCGTGAAGTTATAGATTTTGTCAAAGGACATCAATTGTTATTTGATCAAATTCTTTGTGAAGATGTTCGTGAGGCTGATGATTTGACATTGGAGCAAATCATTCTTGTTGTTGGCATACTTAGCAAGGTAGGAATCATTGAAGGACATCAAAGGGCACTACAAAGTAGTGAATCAAACTGGGTTGTCTTTTCCGCTGTTAATTTATGGTATTATTTATGCGGCTATGTGGCTGTTAGCTGTTGGGCACTAAGATCTATTGTGTGAATGGCATTCAAACAATTCATCTCCTTGTCTATGTTCTGTTGCAGATTTTGTCAGTAGTTCTTTTCGATTTTTTTCGTTTCTCTAGGAAAACCAATCACATGATTTTGAATTTCTCTCTTTTCTTGTCTGTAGGTGTGGCCTTATGAGGAGAATGATGAATCTGGTTTTGTTCAAGGTCTTTTCAGTATGATGCATGCTCTTTTCTCTTTAGAGTCAGAGACACCTAATTTGGGCAGATCACTACAATCTCCAGAGGTATTTTAAGTCTTTTTTAAAAGAATCAGTTTAAACAGAGCTTGGATGCACTTGTCTATTTTTTTTAACTCTCTCTATCATTTGTTTAAATATTCTCAGAGTAAGAGGACATTGGAACTGAACTCATTTAAGTTGTGCTTCAGCCTGAGCTCTTATCTGTACTTTCTTGTCACAAAGAAATTCCTAAGACTCCAGGTGTGTGGACAGAGGTTGAGCACTGTATATATATGCCTAATGAATAAAGAGATAATCCATCTGAGGTCATAATGATGCTGCAGGTTTTGGACCGCCGAATAGATTATCATTCTTCTGCTCGGTTGCAGCTGCCAACATTGTCTTTGCTTAGTTCTCTTCTTAGTTCTGTGACAACTTCTCTTGAAAGAGCAGCAGAGGAAAAATGTTTACTATATAACAAGGTGTAATGCTGTTATGGCACTAAACAAAGGAAAACTTTCATGTTCTCTATTCATATTGCTTTCGTCTTCATTTTGGATTTAATTAAAATGCTAATTTTAGCTGTTTTTGCAGATTCAAGATATAAATGAGCTATCAAGGCAGGAGGTGGATGAAATTATCAACATGTGTGTTCGGAGAGATTGCATATCATCAACTGATGATATACAAAAGAGGTACATGTTCTGCCTTTTCTTTTATTTATGATTTCATTTTATTCAGGCATATTTTCCCTTTGCATGGGTGAGTCATCTTTTTCTTGCAATGCCTTAATGATAATGACTTGAACCAAAGATTCAAACAAAATTTATATTCTTAGTTCTAATTTATTGCTATATGTTGAGGCAGGGTTCTTAAAAGGGAAGCCTAGTAAGAAACCCATACTTCTGTGATATATGGACCTTAACACAGGCCAATTGGTTGTGTTATATGGGCTCAACCCCATTGTAAGTACACGTGTGCATGGGCGAATACTCTCCAAATCACTGTAGAAAATTACATAGTATCAAAGCCATAAGAAGGCTTCTTGGACAAGTTCAGAACCTGATCGGGCTAGTAGCAGAGGAGATTAGACCTGTCTGTGACCTTGGGCCTCAAAGAGGCAGGCTGGGGTGCATTTGGCAAGTGACAACTGGGTAGTCCAGACCCAGTCGTACTTGAGGGGAGGTGGTGGAGATTTGACCTTAACACAAGCCAATTGGTTTTATCTTATGTGGGCTCAACCCCATTGTAAGTCCACATGCATGTGTGTGGGTCAACACTCTCCAGGCCCATGGATTGTTAACGGACATTAAGTATTTGCTCTTGGGCCTCAAAACTTGAAGGCTCATGGTTACAACACTGCCACCTAGTTATGCATCTTGTCAATTGATGATTGGAAACAAATATGCTATATTCATGGACTATTCTATATGGAGATGATGACTAGAGGGGTATTTTGTCATTATTTACTCAAAGAGAAGTGAAACTCTGCCAATTATATGTGTCTGACATGCTATGCTAGGGAATTTACTTCATACACTTGTCCAACATTTAGTTGTGTAGTTTTTTTTTTTTTTTTGGGCTAGTTTACATTATAGAAAATAAGTTAATGCCTTGTATTTTGTGAAGTAGAAATGGAGTTTTGTGAAGATTCATGCATCATTGTGCATGCAGGCAATCCATCTTGAGAAGTATAAATGCTAATCGTGCAATATGTTAAATGGGACTTGAATTCTCAATGTCTTACATCTGCACAGATTTGTAGATCTTTTTGTCTGCAGAAAATACTCAAGACATTGCTAGCAGGCAGGAAGATGCATGTTGTTTGAGGAGATGATCTATATTTGGTCGTGGACAGAGAGAAGTGTCTATTAGATGCATATATCCACCTTGGTATATCAGTATAATGTTTTCAGATGGCAGAGATTTAAAGCTGTAATCTGGCTTGGATGTCATGAGGGAGCCTATCTTTGATTCTAGGATTCAAGTTAAATATATATATTACTGTTAAGGGAAGTGATTGAATTGGGTTAGCCTGGATGATATAGAGGTCCCAGAATGGCGTGCACTTTTCTTAGGTTCCATTATAGAGAGATGAGGAAGGAACATTGATGCTAACCATAGGAGTAAAGCAGGACTAACGAAGTGGAGAAGTGTGACTGAAGTTCTCATATGATCTCAAAATACCAGCCATGTTATAGGAGAAGCTTCATAGAATTATGATTATACCTGCTAGGAGGTATGTTAGAGAGTGGTGGGCATTGAAAATACATGTAGACAGTTTCATGTTGGTACTGAGATAATTTAGATGGATGTGCTGAAATATAAAGATGGGATATATGGAATGATTGCTTGTAAAAACTTGAAGGTGGCACATATTGTGGATAGGATGAAGAAAGGGAGATTGGGATGGTTTGTTCCCATGCATTGCAGGCCAGGAAGTGTGTCTGCACCAAAAATTGAATGAATTGAAATTCTAGGAGATAAGTGAGATTACAAATAAAATGGCATGAATAGAAGCAGCAGGAAAGGACTTAGTGGGCTTGATTTTTCCCCCCTCAATTTTAATCCTAAGCATGGTAAAAAAAAATGGAGGAAATGGATCTATCAATGCCAATAGTATGGGAGAGACATGGTGTTGTGGATGCATTTATTGGGAAACAATATGGTAGACGTATGGACAAGAGGAAGCAGCAACAGTAGCAGATTTTTTGCTTCTAGTTTAGTTAGGTCAAAATTAGAATAAATTACAGCCCGTCTAGGCATAGGCTGTAATCTTCCTATTGTATTTTTATTTTCTTAAATCAATTAGATGTCTTAAATAGGAAGATTTTAGGATTCCTGCGATTTTAGGATTCTTAGGAATTTAAGATTTTTTGTACTCAAAACCCTTCATTATTTATGGGGTAAAGATTATTGAATAAAGGCATCAAAAGTTTCAATAAAAAGGTTTAGGAGAGTTTGGTGTCCTCTTAAGAACAAACACCACTTTATCTTTTCAAAAATAGGTTCTTCAAAGAAAAATAGAAACGTGGAGAAGAAGCCTAGGGAGGATTTTGTTGAGCATAGACCTGTGACGAGATCCTATTCGTGGGACCATAACACATGGTTGTGTTGAGTTGAAAATTGCCTATTTAGTTTTAAACCTAGTCCTAGTCTTGCTCCATAATAAGATCTTACATCATTATCATTTTATATGATGTTTTATAATGGGTTTATTCATTATGTGTGGGTTACAACACATTCTCTCAACCGGTTTTTGGAAGTTGGTAACATACAATACAATCTTCTAATTGCATATGGGCTAGATTGTAATTTGCGATGATTCTGACTGTCTTGCAATCAAATGATTCATTTCTGCACTGTGACTGTTGAAATTGATCTCTGTTTACTAATATCTTCTCACTTTCTGAACTGACTTGCTCTATCATTTCACGAAACTTTGTGATCAATGGTTTCTCTTATTTTACAGGAGGTATATTGCAATGGTGGAAATGTGCCAGGTAGCTGCCAATAGAGATCAGCTGATTACCGTATTACTTCCACTTGCAGAACAAGTGCTAAATGTTATCCTTGTTCACTTTCATGACAGGTGTGCTTTTCTGTTTTTTATTTTAAATTTAAATCCCCCACCTGCCCACCCTCTAAATGCACTAGGTGATAGATGTTGGAGGCTGTTTTGAAGTATTGCTGTAAGATTTACTGCATCTTCTTTTCTATTAATGGGGGTGTCCCATGTGCATTGCACTTTTTGCACGATGATCTTCAGAAGGGTTAGATGTATTCAGCCTTGCCTTGGCAATATCAGCATTCTGTTTTTTCTGTTTTTTGAACTCCTGACATCCTAGTCACATGATGCAGTCTTTACAGATTTTTCAATGTTCATCCTCCAGCTTCTATTTTTCTGGACCCAGTGTATTATTGGGTGGTCTTGATATGTGAAGCCTTTGTACCATTTTGCTTGGGCTGACTGGTTGATCACTGGCAGATTGGTTTGAGTCTGCAGATTTAAGTATCTCATTGATTTGTGGTCTTTGGCAGTTCTGTGACAGCTGATGCTGGTGGAAAAATCAAAGCAATTACATATGGTGTACAGTCTGACCCAGGACAGGAGACATCTGTGTTATGTGGAAAATTGGTTCCTACTTTAGAACGGCTTGAACTACTAAGTGAGGTATGCTGCTCACTCAAGATTGTTTACAGGTTATAGTCTGGAATTGACATTCCAATAGCTGTGATATTGTTTTACAGCTGCTGGGTTTTGGTAGGATTATGGTTGTCTATGTTACACGGACACTTCAATTAGTAAGCGTTTCCCCGTGTCCGTGTCCCCGTTTCTCCGTATCTGATACTTTTTAGACACTTCAGTTATAAGGAAAATACTTCAATTAGAAGCCATTTCCCTGTGTTCGCGTCCTTGTTTCCCGTGTCCCTGTATCCGTGTCCATGCTACCTGTCAATTAGATTGAATGTCCCTCACCATGAGAGTTCTTCTCATTATATAGAAAATGTTAGAGATTTACAGAGCTGATTTTCAGTAATTACATCAACTAAATCTAGGCTAATTTCTAGTAATCAGATCTATCTAAATAAGG
>CATIWO010711124.1:0-10947 GCA_949673435.1 Macaranga tanarius | reverse complement strand
TACTTAAAATGTACAAATTAAATAAATATATACAATCAACTAAAATTAATTTTGCCTTCAAAAATAATAAATAAATAAATAAATTATAGAAAAAAAAGAAAAAAAAAAGAAAAAGATGAATAAATGGAAAACACGGAAATCTCCGAAGTTGTCCATTTTTTAAAGTTTGGCCCGTCAATATCTACAAATGCAAACAGCAAAGTTAAGATTGAAAAAAAAAAACACACAAAGACCACAAAAGAAATGAAAGGGGTTAACCCGCTCATTTTTGAAATTTTCTCTATTTTATATTAAGTTAATTACAAATTTTATTTATCTATAATATTTTTACTTTATAACTTGTGGTCCACTATATATTACAATATAATACGTTATAAAACTAATTGTATTTTATAAAGTGAAATGATGTTGACTATAGATTAACTGTATTTTATAAAGTGAAATAAAGTTAACCACAAGTTGATACATCTTATGAATAAATTACAAGTTATAGTAATTTTTTGTACTTTAATTTAACACTCTGTATTATTTTAAATAATATAACGTTTAAAAATGTGAAGGTATTCCTACTGATCAATAAGCCTTTGTTTGTTTTGGGTGATTTAGATGGAAAAGAAGAGAAAAAAAATTTAATTTCCCATAATTCCTTTGTTTAAACAGCAATTAGAAGAAGAAATAGGGAAGAAAGGAAATGAAATGAAATTATTTTCTCATTTCCCATCTTCCATCAAAATAATTTCTTCCTATTTTAGAAAGAAAAAATGGGAAATATGAGAATAAGATAAACCCAAATATAGAAATGGCAAAATTGTCCTCTTACTTTATATTCAAGAGTAAATATAATACACAGTAAAAATATTTTTTTACTAATTTAATTATTTTTATCTTTGTTATCAAACATAACCGAATAATAAGAAAAAAATTATATTTCTATTCTTGTCTGTTCTATCCCATCTCTGTTTAATTTTTTTCTTTTCCATTCATTTGTATGAATATATGTGCTAACTTAAGAATAGCTGAAAAGAGTCGAAGGACCTATTTAAAATCCAATAAAATTGTAAGGATCAGCTGAACCGAAGTCCAAAAGTTCAAGGCGCCTTTGCTGTTTCGAATCGCAATCTTTAGTTTGCAGTTTCATCGAATCAAGTTAGAAATTTTGAAGTTGATTTTCTCCGTTGTGCATGTTGATGTAAATCTGGTAAATTTTCGTTCCAAATGCCTCTGGTTATATATATTTATTCACTTTTGTAGGTTTCAGAAACGCCGTCAGTTTCTTTTGAATGGAATCCCAAATTTTTGTCTGGTTGACAAAGATACCAATTTCTTTTTATTGTTGTTGTTGATGATACTCTTCTTGTATTTGAATACTTTAATCTTTTTGTTAATTTTTTTTTTTTGAATGTAATTTGTAAGAACACTATCAAATTTGATTTAATTGTCTTCAGAGATATTTTTGGAATAGGGTTCTTTGGATTTAGGAATTAATTTTCATTCTGATTCCATTTCCATGGCGAATGTGTAACAATTGTGTTAAATTTTGGGTTTTCTTTTAAACTTACAAAAGTCCATTCTTGCAGGTGCATATTTTGGTAAAGAACATTATGGGTGGGTATAAAAATCTTCCTTTCAAAGTTGGCGAGCTTTCGGAGACAAAATCTTTTGTTCAAGGTTATCGAGGTGCATGGTTTCGCTGCAAGGTAGGTATTTACCAAAGTTTAAAAACACCACTTCATGTATTAGTGTTTTTTATTAAATTCCAAACTTATCATATCCAAACAAGTTACTATTTGTTGAAACAAAGAGCAAACTTAGTGCAATAGTGAGACTGCTTCGTTGTGATTATCATGGAAACAAGCAATTTTCTTGAAACGATTGAAATTTGCTTGGTATTGATCCAATCCAATGTACATAAATGATTGTCAAATTGGTAGATTGAAGTTTGGGCTAGTGTCCCTAATGCACAAAGGGGATATCTCACTTTTGACGATGAAGATGCAAACATTGCATTGAATGTATAGGCTACATTCGTGTGTGTGCTTCATATGTATTGATTAGACAGGTTACTGTATCTTCTATAAAGCTTGGATGAGTAGGGTGGGCATAGTGTAGCTAACCAGATTGTGAGTTGTTTGTTTGAACCTATATCTCAAATATTAGTTATTACTTATTAGTATTTTTGCTATGAGCCAAATACAGTTTTTTTTTTTTTTTTTAATTTGTTTAAAATAAATTTTTCCAATAAGAAAATTGTCACTTATTTTGAAGCAATAGACAAAAGTAATCACCGTTATGCTGCTTCTTAAAATATTTTGCAAAGCCTTGTTCTATGAGGTAGACTGTTTAAAGTAGCTCAACTAATGTAGTCTTTTCAATATTTGGCTTTCTACAATCATCCTTAAGAAACAAACTTATTTCCAAACATTGCGAGTAATCAAACTTTATTGGGAATAGGAGTTGTACTCTAGTTACTGTATTGAAGTAATGCATCAAGTAGATTGTAGAACATTAGTCTTGCAGCTTCAGTGAATTGGTCCAACAACTTGGCTTGTAAGCTTCCATTGTTTTTATAATGTGGCACTCCCATAAATATTTAGTAGTATTCAATGTGATGATAGATCTTTTTTTTTTTTTTTTTTTTTTTTTAAAAAAAAAAAAAAAAAAAAACTTATTCCCTATTGTTCTGGACTTCAATTAATCTATCTTTTCCATCAGATTATGGGCATTGGCAGAAGAAATGGTGGTGTGGGGATTGCTTTGGAATATTATGACTTTCCAGATGAAAGTAAGTGGCCTGTTCATGCTGTCCATTGATGATATTTTTGTATATAAAAAATATACTTTCGCTTTTCCTTTTATGTTGCATATTTGGGCATTTTGCATAGAAATTTGTAGTTTTGCAAGTGAAACTAATTTATGCATGTGCTCTTTTTCATGCTTCCCTATAGCAGGTTATAACTACTTAGTAAGGGCAGAAATCACAGCTTTTACTTATCCTTTTTAATTTTAAAAGAAACTATTAAATTCTTAGATCTCAATGCTAGACAGTGTTTGTTGAATGAGTTGTTGTAGTTTCTCTTTTAGTTTATTATATGGGCACTTATGTCCTCCTTCATATTCTTTTTCTTTTTAATTAACATGTTTTTGTTTATAGAGGTGCGATGGACAAAAGTTTATCAAAAGTTTAGTAAAACTAAGGAAACAACATTGATGGTTCGCCCGTGCTTTCCTCCTGTTTATCATGAAGGAGAATTGCCTGATATCAATAGCATCTCAGAAGTGGTAGTCATATTAAATGATGTCTGGAAGGTGGGAGATTTGGTAGATTGGTGGTCCGATGGTTGTTATTGGTCGGGAAGGTTGACTGAAGCATTAGGGAATGAGAAGTTTCGGGTAATGTGCTTTTGTCATCTGTTATATTCTTAAATGTTTGCAGTCATCTATACATTTATCCCAATTTATTTAATGTTATGGTAGAATTTTCATAAAGATTCTTTTTGACATCTTCTTGTGCAATTTTATTTTTCGGTTAGAGTTTTCTCTTTGATTTTCATTAGTTAACATTTAAAAAATTTTGAATTTATTTCCTCATTTGATTGATCATATAGCTTCAGAAGTTAACCTTTGATGTATATGTATGTATGTATATATACGTATAAGTATGTATGGATATATATATATATATATATATATATGTATGTATGTTAGCCTTCCATAATCAGATGAAGGGAGAGAAATGATCAATGTAGCTAACCCCAACTAGCTTGGCTGAGTCGAGTTGTATTTCTAGTGAAATTCAGGTGTACCTATAATCAACAATTGACAAGTATAACCTGAACTAGACTACCAATATATATATATATGTATATATATATATATATATATATATATATATACACACGGAACACTATTGGATCAAATGACAAAGGCATTGTTGAGAAAAAGATGGCTTTTCCCGGATGAAATGAAAATTGGATTCATGTAGATTTTTCTTGTTCCTATATAATTCTCATATATATGAACATGAATCCATCTTTTTTCTTCGTAACCAATCCTTTCATTTACGATCAACATTTTCTCAAGTACTTCGTGAACGAATTTATTTCTATGGAAAAATAGAACCTTTTGCAGAAGTGTTTGCTAATGATTTTCTTTGATATCTAACATAATGAATGAAATGATCCTTGAAAAACCATGAATGTAAATCTAAACAAATTGCTTCTGCTCCAAGAAAGACTGTGTTGGTTGTAAGAGATGGATTCATATTCAAGGATCCTTTAATGCATTATGTTAGATATCAAAGAAAATCATTAGCAAACACTTCCGCAAAATGTTCTATTTTCCATATAAATAAATTCGTTCAAGAAGTGCTTGAGAAAATGTTGATCGTAAATGAAAGGATTGGTTACGACGAAAAAAGAAGATGGATTCATATTCATATACATGAGAATTATATAGTAACAAGAAAAATCTACATGAATCCAATTTTCATTCTGGGAAAAGTCATCTTTTTCTCAACAATGCCTTTGTCATTTGATCCAATAGTGTTCCGTGTATATATATATATATATATTGGTAGTCTAGTTCAGGTTATACTTTTCAATTGTTGATTATAGGTACACTTGAATTTCACTAGAAATACAACTCAACTCAACCAAGCTAGTTGGTGTCAGCCACATTGATCATTTCTCTCCCTTCGCCTGATTGTCGGCTACAAGTTTAGAAAGTTGTAATTTTGCACCATTTTTTTGGCATGCACATATCTGGCTTTATCATAGTGTGGTAAAACAGTTGATGGTTGATTTTCCATGTGGGCTGTTGCAGGTTCTGTGGCTGTGGCTGTGAGGCTTGTAGCTTAATTACCTCTTGAACGACCACCTGCCAGCCACAGCTTAGGAACTAGAAAAAGCCCTATAGCAACTTAAGATCTTTTTAACTATAACACCATTTGATGCAGTAGTATTGATAAAGGCAGCAAAGTTCTACTAAATTTTGGTTTAAATGTGAGCTAGATTCATGTTGGTGCAAAAATAGATAAAATAGGCTTGTAGAAAAGCCTCTTATACTAATAAAATATCTCTAACAAGACGGCCCCTATAAAAAGTCTTAAAATACAAGGTTTATATTATATGATAAAAACTACCTCATATAATCTAAATTATTCATCTAATACAAATGTTGCACAACTGTTTGTTAACGAAAATCCTGGTATTTTGGAATGGTTCACTCACAGCTTTAAGGGTCTTCAAGCTTTGCACAGGTCATTTCTTCTGTCAATCTTGATCCAAGCTCGAATGCATTTAATACAGAAACACATTAGTAGCAACACCAATCATTTGTTATCATAACAAACTTTGGATTAGGATCTCTTAGTCAAACAACTTCGTTGGCTGTTTGGAAAATTCTTGAGTCCAAACTCCAAAATGGAAACTTTTTCCTTGATACTGAATAAGTTGGTCGAGCATATATTTTGGAGTGCCAGAGTCATATATTGAGTTTTGGTAAGGACCATGTTGCCAATGCTTGCCATAAAGTGCAATTTCTTTATGCCTAATATGGGTATGCAAGAAAAATTGCTGCACTTTAAAGGGAACCACTTGTAACATATACAGAAATGGGAGGACCTTTCTCATTTCTATCTAGGGCAGTTTTCACTATGACCTTTAACATTGTGTTTTATGCTGGTAATTAACTTCGTATACTGTATTTTTCTTATATTTTTACCCTTATCATAAATGTTTGTCTTCACAGATTGAGTTGTTTCCACCTCCTGATGGTGAAGGCTTATCTTATGAAGTTTCTTGCAAAGACTTGCGTCCTTCCCTGGGTTGGTCTCTGGAGAATGGTTGGACAATGCCTATACCTAAGGTGACTCCCTTGGACCCTTGTAGTATCATGTCCATTTGTATTCTTTTTTTTTTTCTGCAAACCAATCGTATTGAGGGAAGTGTTTTCAAATTACTTAACTTTATGATTGGCACTGCTGCAAATTGTTATTTTATTAGGACTGAGGGTGCTTATTATTTAAGTTTTTGTTTTTTCAGTTATTGATTGTGTTTTGCGAATGACAGTATCCTTGCAGAAATACAATTTTCTTTCATGAATTATGAATTTTGAATTGTCACTCCTTTGAGCTTTTGCAGATTGGTATAGGAAGATTCATTGTTTTTACTTGCGTTAGAAATCTCTTCTCTGTTATAGGGAACAATAGGCTCCATTATCATTCGGAAGTATTATGAGCTGAAGCAGGGTGTTCATTCTTGAACCATGAACGGATCCTAACCAGACACCTTTCCTTGAACACTTTATAAATTCTACTTGTTTATCTGCTATTTTAGACTTACTCTCGTTGACTACTGGAACTTTTTGACTGATCCAGAATCATAGCCTTTAGTTCAAAATTTTGTAGTGCCAGTGAAATATTGCTTTCTCTCAATTATTGTGTATGTCTTAATGAAGTTTCTGATGTCACATAATATTTGGAATTCTCGTGTTATATTGCTGTTCAAATACCTTATACTTGTCTATCAATGCCTCATCTATTGTCAACTAATTTGCTTTAAATACTGTCCGGTTGCAGGGGAGTAAAGACCGTTGCACATGTGCTCGTATAGTTAAACCTGTGAATCAAGGTATAATTTTTCCAGCTCATTGTTTAAGAAAATTTATACATGCTGAATCCAGAATATTTTTGTTTTCTGTTATATCTTCATTGTCTTAAGCTATTCAATCAGTCGATAATAAGATTTGCTACAAATGACAAATAATTTGTTTCTGGTAGTACTTGTCGTTTTATTATATTTATGTGTATTGTTTTAAGAAAATAAAAATTGAAACTCCATTCACTCGCCCTAGTAAAGCGCAGCTTTTTAGTCTGGAAGATCTGTTGTCTTCTTTTAGGTTTGTGGTTGTTGTAACGAGATTGGCTTTTATGTTCTTAAATGTACAATTTCATACTTTATAGGTCTATGTTACTAGTGAGGGAGAATCATTGCATTATCTCTTCTTTTGGTGGCCTTTCTACTGACTTTAATTCAGCGTTGCTGGATGACAATCTTTTGTGTCACATGATATGAACATTGGCAACCTGTTTGAAATGTGGAAGAGTACAGAATTCTATAGTCTTCCTAAGCATGAATATCCTATATGAAAAAATGGAAGTTAGTAGTAAGCATCAGATACGTTCTTCGACACACATCTTTAGCTGTTGACTAAAATTGTGGCTTTTCAAACCTTAACAGCTATTTTAAATCATCCCTTTATTCGTTGTTTGAGGCAATGGAGGTCATCAGCCTTGGTCGTAGGAAGAATCACTACGAAGTCCTCCAAAAATGCAAACAGAAGCCTTTTCAAGATGGTTGAAGTTGAGGTCAATAAGAATTAATGAAGGGTGGTGTAAAAGATTTAAAATTTTTTACCCCTATATAGGGAAGGAAAATATGGTATCCTTATAATATGGTATAAAATCTACTTTGAAGTCTTATAATTATTCTTTAAGTTGGATATCTTTTTAGATTGCAAATCTTATGAAAACCATGAAAGGATGGAGGAGTCAGATGGAAGTTCTGGTCATTTTACCATTTGGTCTGTGGTAAACTGAGAAAAGTGCCTTGCTGGGTTTAGCTTTTTTCCTATGATTGCCTCTTGTTGGAATTTGCATTCAAATGATGATTTTGATTTATCAAAGGTCAAGCTTTAGTCGTTAGCAGAGATTGTTTAGCTTTGTCTCTTTACCTTTAGTACTGTTTCATTTCCTTCTCTTTAGTTACTTGATTCAATGTTGAACTTGCTTCGACATGGGAATGGTGCTGGTTGCAGGGAGCTACTTGACGGTTAATGTCAGTGCCAGTGATGAAGGTAGAAAGTACAGTGATGCCTCAGTTTCATCTGACATTTCAGCTAGTCATTTACTGCTACTAAACAGATCAGAGAGAGCCGCGAAGAGGCCTTTGAACACTAGTGAATGCATGGAGGCACAACCAGTGGAGAGCACTGCATGTAAGGAGACACAACCCTTGGAGATAAATAAGGACTTGCATGTTACAGGTAGTGGCATTGGTAAGACTAGTTGTTCAGATAGTGCTTCGAGTTTACGCGCTGGAGATGCATCAGCTGAAGTTGCAGGAAATACTGGCAGGAAAGACAGTCACTATGGTAATGATCTGTTAAAGAAGATGAGAGCAGATAGAAGCATTGCTTTGAACTCCATGTTGTCTGATACAATAGAAGCTGCAATAATCGACTTGGAGGAACTGGTAAACCGGGTTAAATGGATGAAAGGTATCTTGGAGTTTGGAATACCTTTAGCAAATGCTGCCCAGCCTTCTTGGGAGTTTGTTGAACACCGTGCATCTTCCTTTCCAAAATAAGTTCTCTTTAAGGTTAGTTCATGTGCTAAATGGCCTTTTGCTATGAAGTTGTTTAGCTTGTGGATTGATATGTCTATCATTTTGCTTTTCTGACTATAGTAACTGAAATGGCAGTTGATGAAATTTGAAAATTAACTTGTACTTATTTTATTAAACTTTGAGAACTTATCTTTCTGGAAGTGTCCACTCCACTAGGGGTGAGCAAAAATAACCGAAAAACTCGGTTTCAAGAAATAAAAATGTTAATTCGGTTTAAACTGAACCGAAATATGTTCGGTTCGGTTTTTAGAGTAAAAAATATATTAAACCGAACCAAACTCATAGTATATTCTAAAATTTTATATATATTTATAGTTCGATTTGATTGGTTTATTACTAATATTTTAAATTTTATTAATAATATTAGTTTCTAAATACATAAAACTCTTAATAAAATTATTTACTACCAAAAAAATCCTAACAAAAAATATTTAAATATATTTTAGAGAATTGGTTTATTTGATTTTTAAAAAAATTAATAAATAAAATAAATATAAATATTAACATTAATATATCTTATAAATCTTATTAGAATATTGTAAAATTACATAAATAAAATAATTTAAAATTTAAAAAGTGAAAAGAATGTCAAAAAAGAAAAATAACCGAACCGAAATAGGTTCGGTTTTAGACATTTTAAACCGAATCAAACCGACATTTGACACCGTTAGTGGGTTCTGTCAACCAAGGGCTCAATGTCACCATTCAAAAAGTACAAAGGCTCAATGTTACCGTTTCAAAGTTCAGGGGTTCAATGTCAAAAAACATGATAGTTCACGGGCCTAAATATGTGTTTTGCCTATTATATATAATAAGTGGATTTAGAGGGAAATCTATAATTTTTATGTATTTTTTCTAGTTGTTATTGTGTTTTTTTGATACTCCGTAAATATAGTTTTGGAAGTTTTAGTTGTTGATGATGGTTTTCATTCTTGATAAATGATTTCCTTTCCATGGGTAGTTTCTATCTTTTTTTTTTTTGGAGTTATACTTCCATCAGAAGATAAAAATGTTGATTTAGAGATCCAGATCTCAGCTTTTATTACTTATTAGCGGTGATAAATATTGTTGTTTGTGAAGTACAATGACAATAAATTTAGATTTGTGTTGTTTATTGTATTTTTAATTCCTGTATAATTATTTTTTTATACTGAAATGGAAATTTCAATTGTCAAAAAAAATTATGTGAGTTTTATCAGTGAACTAGTATATTTGATAACCGCATGTTCCGGTATTTTAATTTCATATTGACTAAAATTAAAAAAATTGAAATTATAAAAAAATAAAATGCAATTATTTTCTATGTATTTAAAAATTTTGGAAAAAAAAAATTAAAGTATATTACAGAAATAATTGTACAAAAATAATGAAAAGTATATATAAATAATTATGCCATGTGAACGAATTTTTTGAATACACTAAAAAATTAACTACTTATTCATTATGTTTCTATTTTTATTCATTTAATAAATTCAAATATTGTGCATTATTGAATGTTAATGAAAGTTTATTTGATATTTATTATTCATCAAGAAAAACTTTTTATTTTTCTTGGCATTAGTTAATTTTGCCACAAATTTTTGTTTTAAAAATGAAATAGTGATTTGAAAAATTAGAAAATTCAATAAATTACAAAATTTTTGTGTTAGGTTTGAGGAATTTTTTAGTGAATGTGTTCCAATTAATTTTTTATTTATTTTGGAAAACGAAAAAATAAACTTTCTTTAAGTTTATAACTTATATTAGTATTACACATAATCAAAAAACACAAATATATGACTTTTATATTTAGTATACATAATATAAGAAATTTCAACTGGAGGGTTAAATATATCGGTGGTCACTAAACTTTGCATTTGTTTTATTTTGGGTACTGAACTATAATTTGTTTCATAGAGATAACCCAACTTTAATTTTATTTTATCCAGTGGTCACCCGGTGCCGGAAACCGAATATTCTGAGAATATTCTAAGAATATTCGCTACATCAACATACAAGTCATTTGCTAACTCAGATTGGTGACTGAAATGAAATCAATTAAAGTTTAGTACCCAAAATAAAATAAGTACAAAGTTTGATGACCATCAATACATTTAACTAATCAATTAATCTTGTCAAAATTTTTTTTTTACCTATATTAAAAAATCCATATCCAATAACTAAAAATAATAAAAATATTATTTTACAATTTTTTTATGAATAAATAAGTTTTTTTAAAATAAAAATTAAAATAATATAAAAGAAAACTAAAAATATTTTAATATTTATAAAATCATAAAAATTTAGACTATAAAAAATATTTATAAAATATTATGAATTCTACATTATAAATTGCAAAAATTTATAATTTATAATTACATAATTAAAAAATTAATTATGGAAATGTACATTTTATTTTAATTTTAATTTAGCATTATTCAAAACTATAATACAAAGAAAATATTTTTAAAAATTTAAAATTTATAATTAAATAGTCAACAAAAATTAATTATGCAAAGATAAATTTTATTTTAATTTTAAATTGATATTATTCAAAACTATA
>CATIWO010711116.1:0-11071 GCA_949673435.1 Macaranga tanarius | reverse complement strand
ACATGTCTATTCTGATATCTCATATCAAGTAGCATGAGACTCACTACCTCCCACTATTAGTATCACATACTAATCAAGGAAAATAGACAGAGGTGATAGTCAAATTAATATCAACCAAATATTAATTTATTGACTATGAACAAATTTATAGCATATGTACTAAATAAATGTGTCCTCATATTATCAACTCTTGATAATACATTTATTTAACATAATGCTAATGGAGTAATGCTTCAAATAAATAAACACTTTATTTAAAAGAACATTACATGGCCGTTTGGGATAATTTACAATGTCAAAATGCATGATTGCCTCTAGGGCATATCACCAATACTAACAATAATCTACAATCACCACTCATCTCTTAATCTTGTAAGCTGAAAGCATAAAAATCACTTTTCATTTTTCAAAAATTATTTACAGGTGAAAAGATCAAATGATAAAGTGTTTCAAGTGTTTCAAGAGGAAAAACCAGAAATAGTAGACATAAAAGAGAGAATATACACATGCAATATATTTCTGCTTCACCACCTACCATGTGAGCATGCAATGTCTAATCTAAGGGAACTAAATCAAGAACCTTACAGCTATTCATCATATTACTACACAAAAGAATCAATGCTTGAAACACATCAAGTAATAATTTATCCACTTCTAATGAAATCAACATAGAATATACACCGAGTGACATCAACAACATAGTTATGCTACCTCTATAAGTTAAGATTAGATCTGGAAGAATAAAAAAAAAAAAAAAAGATGGAAAGCTCCATAGAAAGTCAAAGCTCAAAACAAGTGTATCAGATATGGCATTTAGGACATAATAGAAAGACATGCAGAAATCCACGAAAAACACAATGAAATTTTCAATAACTTTAGTTTATTTTGCGTATATGAAACAGTTAAATGTTGAATACTTTTAGTTTACTTTTGGCTTATTTTTCATATATGAAACAGTCTACTATAATTTTGCAGAGATTAATCAATAATACTAATTAATAAATTTTTAATACTTTTAGTTTACTTTTAATTTATTTTTCGTATATGAAACAATCTGCTACAATTCTATATAGATTAATCAATAATACTGATCAATGAAATTCTGTATACTTTTAATTTACTTTTGGTTTATTTTCTGTGTATGAAACAGTTTACTACAATTCTATAAAGATTAATTAATAATACTGATCAATGAAATTGTGAATATTTTTAATTTACTTTGGTTTTTTTTTCTGCATATGAAAGTCTCATATAATTATATTAATATTAATGAATAATATTGATCAATTGCTTTATCTTATATCTTTTCAAATTTTTAAAAATTCAATTATAATTCATCATTAAAAAAGTAATACATCCACAACAAATATAGATAACACAACAGTACATATATTGCAATATATAATTGGTATACTCTTCGTATATTATATATTTCCTATACAAGTAACAACATAAAAACAACACAAAAATCTAAATATAAAAACTTAAATCCAAAAACATTTAAAACAAACAAACCAAATACTAAAAAATTAACTTAAAAAAATTAAATTTTAATAAATTCATTCAAACAAACAAACACCAATAGACTAACCAAACTATACACAAGAAAAACCTACACCACCAAATAATATTCATTTAAAAAATACCATACATAATTGAAAATATAATATAACATTTTACTATAATTGTACTCAAAATTAAAGAATTTCAAATTTACCTTTATCCTTCGGACCTTCAGCTTAAGCCTTACACGACACTCAAACTCACTATTACACCAATTTGATTACTTCCACTTTATATATGAATATAAGCTCACAATATATCGACTTTTCATGTCCTCAATATTTAAAACTTTAGGAATCTCCAAACTATGTAATTAAAACTCAGCAAAGAAAACAATAAAAAGCACCACAATTACTACCGAAAAAAAAAATATTAACAACATAAAATTCAAATGAAACAAAATAAAATAAAATAACTTATTTTTTTGACATGGAAGATTACCAATGAAAATAACATCAAAGGGATCAGTCGACTTCTTTGAAGAAAAATTTCCAACAGTTACATCAATATCCTTACGAGAAGATTAAAAGTTAACAAGTTCAAGAAAAATTAAAAGCAAAATACTATAAGCTTCTATATTCTCCAAAACCAACTTATCATGTTTAATACCCCTTATAGAATTATAAACAAATAAGCACTTGTCCTTAAAAGTCAACCATGCTAATATCCATTGTTTCTCTTTTGCAACATAAATTAGAAACAAAACATGATCAACATCAACCCATGTAATATTACAAACTATGAAATAACCAAGAATATTTTTTACAGCATAATGATTAACACCAACAATTAAAAAATCCTTATCACTTTTTTATATAAACCTTGAAACTTTTGATCAAATAGATTATTGGTGGTCGTGAATCTCAGACAACTTTTAGGAAAAACTCTTCCCTTCCTCCTCAAATAGTAAAACAACACATCTATATGCTAAAAAAACTAGAAAAGAAATACAAAATTAAAAATAAATAATATAGCAAAAATAAAAAATCTTCAATAATTCGTTATACATGAGATATATAATCAGTATATTTTCAGTATATGAAACTTTAATTCAAACTGAATTTAATCTTTTAAAAAAATTCAACAACAGAAATCTAAAATTATAAAAATAATTATAAAAAATATAAAAGTTAAAAACTTACAGAAGAAGATAGACAATGACCATAACAATTCAGAGTATGAAACCATATATTCTTTGTGATAATATCACCTCCAAATTTAAAACCAAGAGAAATTAAATCATCTTCATCCAAATAGAGCTTCTTCTTACAAAGAAAATAAAATAAAGATTAAAAAACAAAAAAAATAAAACAAACAAACAAATTAAATATTTAATATAAAATATTTGTTTTTCTTCTTAAACCCAACTTCGATCCAAAAATCGAATTCTTTTTGAGCATCAAACTTCAAAGGTTCATCAATTTTCAAACTCAGAGGACATATTCTTTTCATGACAGTAACTTTCTTCTTCTTATTTGGAACTTCAGCGGAAAAACCAAACTCAGTTAGAAAATGAGATTTCATTACACCAATGGGTTTCACCTCATTTCTCTTAGCAACAAGTGAAACAAAATCATTTCTATCATCATCCAGAATCTTATCACCCTAAGAAAAACAAACATACAAAGTCAGATCATAAACTAAAAATAAACCAAAAAGTAACCAAAATAAAATTAATAAACTAAAATAATACATAATAAAATATGATGCTTTCCACTCATAAACATCAACAGCATGATTAACAAAACTAAAAAAAAAAAATTCTCTTCAACATATTTTTAATCCAACAAATAAAAAAACAAACAAATAATAAATAAAATAATAAAAACCAAAAATAAGAAAAGAAAGAATAAAAAAAATATACAACTTCGCAACTCATAGCTGCAATAGCTCTAATTGCATTATTAATAATATTAGCAATATCAACTAAATTCTCCCCCAAATTATTTTCATCCTAACATAAAAACAACAAATCATGAATAAAATCAGAAACTAAAAATAAACTATAAAGATACAAAAATAAACTCATAGTATAAATAACATATATCATAAAAGAATAACTTTCAGTCTCAGGAGCAATACCACTTAATAGTCTGAACATAATCATCAACCAAATTCTCAACTAATTTCTTCTCCCCCTAATATAAAATAATACATCAAAAACTAGATCAGAAACTAAAAATAAACCATAAAAAAAAATACTTAAACTAGAAAATAATATATACCACAATAGGATCACTCCTAGTAACAGAAGTAACACCAACATACTTAATAGTCTCAATAGAATCATCAACATACTCCTCACCCTAAAATGAAATAATAGAAAAAGAAGATCAGAAACCAAAAAAATAAACTAAAAAACAACAAAAATAAATATAACAAAAAAAATATACTACTAAAGAATCCTCTGTAATTTCAGGAGTTTTAATACAAGAATCATCAGCAACGAAAGCATCATAATCCTTCACATTACTATTACCACTATTTTTTCTATTTTTATCATCATTTTCAGAATATTTAGCTTCTAATTTAGAAATAGAACCAGAAAAACCACTAGCACTACCTGCATTACGTACAAAATATAAAATCACAATACATATTTAATTTCAAAATAGAATACTAAAAAATACAAACAACAATATAAACAACAATATTAATACCTGAAGTTCCATAATCTCCTCCTTCATCACCATCTTTCTTCTTAAAAATAAATTTAACATCTTCAAAATAATTAACATCATCTTTTTTTTCTTCATCAACTTCTTTTCTTTTTTATTACCAGAACCAACACTTCCCCTTACATCTTCACCCTGAACATAAAAAAGTATATATTAGGTTTTTGACCAGTATATTATGTATATACAATACTAAAAATACTATAACATACATCATCATAACTATCACTACTACCACCAATTTTATTCTTATCCAATAACATCCTTAAAAAAATAAAAATAATATCAAATTTCTTATCCATATTAATCTTCAATTCATTCGACAAAAAACTCTTATTTTTCAGAAACATTTTTTAACTCATCAAAAACTTCACCCAAATACTTAGAAGAGCCTTCACCATCTTTGAAAAATGGTGAAGCAGCAACAAATTCATCATCTGAATTTTTAGAAGCCTTTCCTTTATTTTTATCAAAAAATTCCACCAAACTCAGCTTCTGCCTTTCTTCAGCATTAGGTGAAATATTCATCAACTTTAACTATAAAAAAAATCATTAAAAATAAATAACACCAAAATCAAACAAAAAAAAACTCAAACACATAAACTAAAAATAAAATTAATACCTTTTTTGCAGAGTCACTGAAAATAATATGCACCAGTACCTTAAAAATAATTCAAATTATATCTCCAATTAAGGATATGAGGTATATTTCCACTACTAAAATCACAAATCTTATTAACAACAAAAGGACAACACTCATAAAACCATACTTGAAAAGCATACAGGAAACCATTCAATCTATAAAAAAAATCCACCATGCTTCTTCTCCTTCCCAATAGTCTTTCCCTTCAAAGACTCCAAAGTGATGTCATAAACATCCTTACCCTACCAATATTAATTATAAAAATCACTTTCCATAATATCAAAAATTCTTTTACTCACCAATCTATCTAAAGAGAAATAAAAATAACTCAATGAAATATATAACAGTAATCTTAAGACAATCATCATCATAATCCTAATGCTTAGAAATAAAACACTCATGCTCAGATTGCTTGTTGATCTTTTTCAACTCATCAAAATACTTATCAATCAATCTATTATTCTCACTATAAAATATTCATATAATTTCTTGAACAATTCAAACCTGAAACAAGAACAAACTGTTATATTCTAAACTTCAACCTCCTACTATAAATATCAAATCAAGACTTAAACATATTTGGCTGCCATAATTCTCTCAACAAAATACAATGAATCAACTGACATTGAATTTTAAATTTTAATAAATCAAGAAAATAACTAAAAATAAGTACCATGAAATAAATTCAATTGACTCTCATTCAAAATATTCTTAATCTAAAAAATAACATCATAAGACAAACAACAACCACTTTTTCAAAGACTACCAATTCTACAAAAAAATAAAAAAAAATAACCATAAATCAGAAATAAAAAAATAAACTAAAAATACACAAAAATAAAAAAAAAAATAATAACAAATACCTTTTCAAGAAACATAACTAGCAACAAAATCAGAAAACTAAAAACAAACAAAAAATATGCAAAAATCAACAAAAATAAAAAAATGAAAATTTTTTTAGAAGAAACAATACCAGTACCAACTTCTTCATCTGTTGTAACTTTTACTTTCTTATTCACTTTCTCTTCATCCACATCATGAATGTCAAAAGCCCTTTTCTTATCAGAAGCATGAACACTATCAGAACCACCATCCTTCTTCCTACCCACATTTCTATCACTTTTATAAACTGATTTATTCACTATTTTATCACTACTAAATTTTTCTTCCTTCAAATCACATTTTTAAGGTTTTTCAAATTTTTCAAATTTTTCAAATATAGAAGGAGAAGATTTCAAACTACCAAAATGTGTATAAACCATTTAATTTTTAAAAGTAACCCAAAAAAAAAAAAAAGAACGATGATAGTTTTAAAAGATTAAGATTGATAGTTCTTTTTGAAAAATAGGAAGCAAAGAAACTACTCAAAAGAAATTCAAAAACCGCTAAAAAGAAAGAAGAACGAAGATTGGACAAAAAAGGAAAAAAAAACAGCACGCAAGAAAATAAAAAAGAGCACGTGAGTAATTTTAGAAAAAGTGAGGTATTTAAGTAATAAAAGTAAAAAAAAAAATGAGATATTTCTGATAATTCTTCATATATATATATATATATATATATATATATATATATATATATATATATATCTTTCTGTTTTATATTTTCTTTTTCTTTTTGATATTTTTTGGCTATAAACCAATGAAATTATTAAAAGACCAATTGTTGGGCTACAAATATTTGGGCTCTATATTTAAAAAGATCATGTTGTCTTGGGCAAGGCTTAATGAATTTGATTATTTTCAAATAGTTTGGACAAATGTTCCTGTTGGGTCAGCTCAGACTTGTAATATTCAAGTTGGCATTTACCCTTTTACTCAGAATATTATATATATATATATATATATATATATATATATATATATATATATATATATATATGAAATGAAATTAACGAGTTTGATTAATATTTTTAACTTTTTTTTTCATAAATTTTTGTAATTTGACTCAGAAATAATCATCCACTAATATTAATAAAAAAAATTATTATTTATATAATAAGTAATAATGAAATAACCACTTTTTATTATATAACTCATAATTTATTAAAATTTAATGAAATACAAATATAAAATAAAAATTCACTTATATAAATTTTTTTGTCATAATTTGGGTAATGCTGACAAGGAACAATGTTTTTTATAATCGGAATCTATAAACTTGTAACTTTTTATTTATTAAAAGTAGTATTTAATTAATTATCTTTCATTCAACCATACAATTATAAGCAAATTAGTCTAAATATACCACAACTTGAACTTAAAATATATTATACTAGATGATCTTGACGATTTATATATATATATATATATATATATATATATATATATTACTTTAAATAGGGATGAGCATTCGGTTAGTTTAATTTGGTTAATTCAGTTTGATTATTCTATCAGTATGGTTTATTTTTTAGATAAATTCGTTTTGGTTTGATTTAGAATATTAGAAATAGAAATTATTTTTAGTTCAATTCGGCTTTTATATTAAAATTTTGGTTAATCAAAACAACTGAATAAACTAAAATGTTATTTTTTATTTTTTGAATATTAATATAATATATAAATATAATAATTAAAAATAAAAAATATTAAAATAAATTAAAATTATGAAAATTCGATTTTAGTCTGGTCGATTCAATTTTTGATATAAAATATTTAATTTATTCAGTTCAATTAATTTAATTTGCTAAAAAATTTTGTTCGGTTCAATTTTTGTATTTATAAATTTAGTTAATTCAGTTTTAGATAATTTCAGTTTAATTTTAACCAAGCTAATAAATGCTCACCCTAAAATGGTGTAAATCCCAGTCTAGTAACCAAGGTTTTATTTAGCAGTTCTTGGGTTTTAAGATCGAATTCTAATTTTTTATTTTAGTTTATTTTGGCACAAACCTCTTAGTGTAGCCTCTTTCTCTCGTTTCTCTCGTCCTATGCTCCTCCTCCTCTCTCTTTTGGCTACTGGCTTTCTTAAGTAATTTTTTTACCATTTTTTTGGTATTTAATACATAAAATTAAACCTCAAATTTTAATGAATATTTTCATAGGTTTATTATTATATTTTGTTTTAGTGATCTAGATTTCATCTAGAAGCTTATACTTCTTTTTATAGTGAGGTTTTTAGTTTAATATTTGAGAATCCTCCAATGGTATCTTTTCGAAAAACATCAGATTTGAACTGTTTATAGAAAGGGTACAAGAAACTAATGAAATTTATGATAAGAGAAATGAAAAATGTTTCAAACATATTTTGGATTCATCATATGTATCTTAAAAATTTGATATGTAGCTTGAATTTTATGTTTGATGTTGTACTGAAAAATTTTATATGTATGAACTTTTTCTTATTTACTGTTTTCATTGCGGTTTTTTGTTTTTTTTTTTATTAGACGAAATATATGTAGTTAGATTATTTTTCTCTTTTCCCATATAAAATTCATATTTTGATTAAAAAAATTCTATGATCCTTGAATGTAATAAAAAGAAAATGGTGTAAATCGAAACAAGCATGAAAAATTCCTAATGGTAAGATTATAATGTCTCTGTGGTCGTTAAGTGTGTGCTTGATCAAATCAATTGTCCTTTTTCTTTTTTTCTTTTTTTTTTTTGAAATGAATCAATTGTCCTTTAATTGGCATAATTTGCATATCAAGCAAAATGAGGCTGGACCAACCTTCTTAATTAATAGACAAAACCAAGTCAAGACAATAATTAGGCTTCAGTAGTAAGTTATGGGCAGACAAAAAATTATGTCATCAGTGAAAGCTGTTGTTGGCTTGTAGCTTCAAAGGTCACTATTATAGGTTCCACCGGTTCAATTGTGCCACTAGCTAATTACAGGTTCTATTTTGTCCTAATGTCAATGGACTATTAGATACCCCAAATTTATCTATAATAAAGTAAATTTTCCAATATTTATGATGTTAGAATCAAACTAATTTTATAAAATATGTCAAATTACATATATATATTCTTAAAATGAAACTTAAAAAACTTATAATTTATTATAATGTAAAATATATATTTTATGCATAACTGGACCAAATTAGAACCATAATCTTTTATGAATATATAAAAATTATACTCATATAAAATATAACTATAAAGAAATTTTCTATATCATTTTAAAAAATGTTGAATCAAAACTTATTTATAAGGTAACATATTTCAGTTGTGAAATTTTTTAAATTGATTGATAACATAATTTTATAGTATTTTTAGTTTTTGTTTAATAAATTTGGACCTGAGCACAAACATATAATAGGAGGGTAAAGCAATGTTTTTGTAGTGTGGGTAAAGCAATAATGCCATACAAAATACAAGTAACCAGTCCTAAATTATCTTAAAGAGCAAGGATTAGATAAAGATGGTGACAACTCATTTTTGGTATTAACAACCATATGCATATTATGTCCTAGTGATAATTAAGAACACCACATGAAGAAGGGTCCAATTTCCCTTTCACATCCCCCACTCTCAAGTTGAGAGATTAAAAATACATAATCATTTTCTAAACACTTCATAAATTAAATTAATTAGTCCTCCATTTTCAAGGGAGAGCTAAAATTAGGTCCTATGCAAAATATTCATAAACTTTTAATTAATGTCTTAAAAATATAACTTTTAAATGCCATTATTTCTTTAAAAACATAAAAATTTATCATGTTTGAACCAAATAAAATTAGTATTGAACGACACTTTGAATAAAAAATCATTAAAAAAAACTGTGCATGTACTCTTTTATATATATATATATATAAACATATATTTCTTTTCTTATAATTGATTAATATTCCTCGTCATTTCGACCAGATACTTGCCCAAATGGACCAAGTGCAGACATTTGCTCCCGATAAAGATCTACAAAGTGTAACATCTCGCCATCGTAGAGAAATTTCTAAGAAGCATCTCGCCAGAGATGGTATTTTGGGCTAGTACGTAGATTTCATATATTACAAAATAAATTCGTCACTATTAATATGCTTTTTTAATTAGTTAATTAAGACGTGCTGCCTCTAGCTAGATAGAGATAGAGATAGAGATATTTACTACATATGTTACAAGTGCAACAATGATTAAATATTGGCCAAATACCTCATTTCACCCCTGAACTTTACCATTTTCGCCCATTGCACGTATGAGTTGCAATAGGACATCTGAACTTGCAAAATGTGCCTATTTCACCACTCGTACAGCCAAACAAAACGCGTGTGTCACACGCGCGATTATGTGGACAATATTTGATGATGTGGACCAATTAACATAAGCCACGTAACTAATACTTAAGGACTAAAAAATAAGGACCAAAAAAGAACTTCGCCCTAAGGACTAAAAAAGAATTTTACCTTTTACACCTACACCCGAAATCCAACACACACCACCACCACCACCACCACCTGTTGCTTCTTCTTCCCTTTCTTAAATTAAAATAAACAAAGAGAAGCTCCATTAATGGCGACATATATAAACCTCAGCTACCTCTACCTATTCCTCCTCCTCCTCATCCTCC
Organism: Macaranga tanarius; assembly: GCA_949673435.1. Lineage (NCBI taxonomy): Eukaryota > Viridiplantae > Streptophyta > Magnoliopsida > Malpighiales > Euphorbiaceae > Macaranga > Macaranga tanarius. Next base: position 688 of record CATIWO010711116.1, on the reverse strand, counting down.
CTTTCTCTGCTCACTCTTGGCCAGCCTCGGGTCTGTCACGACTTCAGGTTTTGGATCGGTCGACGCTGTCGATGAAATCCATGGCTCGCTGAAGCAGATGCGTCAGCTCGGAGCGGCTGGCTCATCATTTACTGCATTTGTTTGATTCAGATGAAAGTTTGCTTTAGTGAGAGTCGGAGAAGTTTGTTTGAGAGCTTCATTTTAGTGGCTTTTGTAGTTAGTAGCTGTTAATAATCTAAGCATTCAATTAGCTTTATGCCTTTTACGAATGTATACAGAAAGCTTAAACACTTGCCAAATATGCTGCATCCATTGTGATTTATAATGGTGGTTTGGCTTGTTTATGTTTATCTGATGGCATTTCTATGATCTTGGCAGTTTCTGTAGTGTAATTTTATATGTTTGATGTTTGATTTATCAAGCAGCTTATTTATTTTTTGCGGCACCCAATTTTTGCAATTTGCTTTGCTTTCTCATTGACAGCCAAAGCAAATCCATGAAATTAAGGATTTCCTTCTTACAGCAAGAAGGAAGGATGCTCGTTCTATGAAGATTAAGAGAAGCAAGGATGCGGTGAAGTTCAGGGTTCGCTGCTCCAAGTATCTGTACACACTCTGTGTTTTTTACTCTGAGAAAGCTGACAAGTTGAAGCAATCTCTCCCACCAGGTATGAACTCTCTCTCTCTCT
>CATIWO010711085.1:0-26433 GCA_949673435.1 Macaranga tanarius | reverse complement strand
TCCTTATACAATATTTTTTTCTAAAAATAGCATATTTTTTTTTTGACAGTGTATAAATAGTACTATTCATCAAATTACTATTTCGATGTCCGTTTCTGAAACGGATTGTGACATAAAATTTTACGTAATTTGCTCTTTTTCCTGATATATTTTTTTTCATAATAACACATTTGCCAAGAAAATATTGAATAAGTGAGAAAAATAAAAGAATATTATATAGTGGTATTATTGTAATTCAAAAATTCAATAAGGGTATTTTTGAGATCAAAAATTAAAAATTGCTGTTTCTAACCAGCTTTTTTCAAAAAGCACCATTTACTTGCTTTTTTCAAAACGGAGTTTTGACTCTTCAAAACTCAGTTTGGTCCGTAACCAAACACCTTCAGAAAAGCAATTTTGATCCCAAACCAGCTTTTTTCACTTGAAAAAGCAATGCCAAACGGGGCCATAATGGTTTCAATTCTTTAATTTTTCATTTTAATGCAGTTTAAAATGTAAAGTTTAAATTATGTCGAAGTCAATTTATATAGCTTATAGCATATCTTGATCATGTCACCTTTTTTTTTAAAAAAAAAATTATCAAGCCCCGTCTTTCTAGAAATTTTACAAATGTTCACAAGAAAATGTTTGAAAGTTTGATGTTAAATTATATATGCTTGACCATATTTAATTGTCGTATGCTGTACTGATGTGGATGAGGCGGCTTTGACGTTTTTAAAACGTTACGATGCGCAACGTTGCTTCTAAGTGTTATAACTTTTGCTACAGGTGGAATCGCGGAGCCCATAATATATCAAATTAAAGCTGACTCAGAGCTCTATAATAGGATTTGTTTTTATTTTTGGACCTTTTGTTGGGCTTTTGTTGGGCTTTTCTTTTATTTTTTTATTAGGGTTTTGAGAACATTATTTATAGGGTTTGTTTAATGTTGTTGGTAGTTTTTGGATTATTTAATAATTAATTCCCAATTGTTCCAACATCGGTATTCTTAGGAATCAACGATTTTGATGCCTAATTCCTGGTAATCTTAGGATTCAATAGGTTTTGGAAGATCATAGACTGGAAATCGTGCGCGATTCAACAGTTCTTGATATTTATCTGTGTTTAATTACCTTCCGCTACGTCATGTACTCTATGGTATTAATCTCTAGCGACAGAGGAGCTCTTCCTGTAAAAATAACGATGTGCAACGTTGCTTCTAAGGGTCATAACTTTTGCTACAGGTGGAATCGAGGGGCCCATAATATATCAAATCGAAGCTGATTCAGAGCTCTATAATGGGGTTTGTTTTTATTTTTGGGCTTTTGTTGGGCTTTTGTTGGGCTTTTCTTTTATTTTTTTTATTAGGGTTTTGAGAACATTATTTATAGGGTTTGTTTGATATTGTTGGTAGTTTTTGGATTATTTAATAATTAATTCACAATTATTCCAATATCGGTATTCTTAGGAATCAACGATTTTGATACCTAATTCCTGGTAATCTTATGATTCAACAGGTTTTGGAAGATAATAGACTGGAAATCGTGCTCGATTCAACAGTCCTTGATATTTATCTGTGTTTAATTACCTTCCGCTACGTCATGTACTCTGTGGTATTAATCTCTAGTGACAGAGGAGCTCTTCCTGTAAAAATACACAAGAAAAATTCAGATCACTTTGTAGTTAAGTTTTTTTCTTTCATAGTTGAGTTTTTTTTTTTTTTTTCCTTCTAATATTGGTACTGCTTTGCGGGTTTAATGTTTTTATATTTAAGCTAAATTATAACCCATCAAATATTTCATAGTACAATTAATCAGAAATAATATATTAATATTTTCACAAATTATGTACGAATGTTGGTGAAAATATTATTTGTGAAAATATTATCGATAGGAAGTTACTATTATTAAAGTGAACGACTTAACTTATGATTAAATTTATATGCAATAATTACATTCTAAAGAGGTTTTTTTTTTCTTTGCAGTTAAAAATATGAAATTGTATTCAAAATTAAGTAGTCAAATAATAAAAATTCTTTCAAAATCATGAATTCAATATTATATATCGGTAGAATTTTTCTTGCTATATTAAAAAAAATTGACATTTTAACTTGGTCAAAGGGTCAAATTGGATCTTCAACTTTACATGGAAATCACATTTGGACTTAATATTATTTTTTTAATCCCAATAGAAACCATTTTTTTAAAAACTAAATCATATTGGACTTTTTCTTAAAAAATTTTTACAATTAAATTCTATAAATTAAAAAAATTAATTTTAACACTTAACTAATGAAAAACTAGTTAGACTAATAAATAAAATTGATAAATTTTTTTTTAAAAAAAATATATCACCTAATTATAAAATTTTAAAAATTATTAAGTCTATATACTAATTTTTAATTTTTTAAAAAATTATCTAAAATTTACTTACTTTTTTTTTATAAATCTAAAATTTTTTAAGATTTTACAATTATGTAATATACATTTCAAAAAGAAATTTCATCAAATTTAATTGTCAATCTAAATAATTTTTTATTAGTCAACTGTTAAAAGTAAATTGGTTCAACCAATAAAATTAAATTTATGAATAAAATTGATGACTTTTTTATGTGTATATCACTTGATTCTAAAATTTTTAACTCTATAAAATTTTTTAAAATTTTAAAAAATTCAAAAAAAGCCGAAAGAAATTTAACAAAATTTTTATAAATTATTATCTAGGTTTGAAAATTTTCAAGACTTTTATAATTAGGTAATATAGTTTTTAAAAAATCTTATCAATTTTTTTTATTAGTTTAAATAAATTTTCATCAGTTAACTATTTAAATTAATTTTTTTTTAATTTATAGAACACAAGTGTAAATTTTTTCTAACAGTAGTTTAAAAAAAAAGTTCCTATCTAATTTAATCCTTTGGTCTTTTAACTTTTTTTTTTTTTTAATTTGCTACTTCTATACTAGGTAGCTATATGAACTCCTACTATTTCAATGATCGAGTATATGTAAAATTTATAAAATGTAAAATTCTTCTAACAGTTATTTTTTTATACATAAAACTCGAATGCAATACTTTACTTAAGAAAATTTAAGTTTCTCACTAACTGACTTTAAGTGGTCGAATATCTGTGTACACTTTAATAATTTTTTAAACTGATCGAATGTAATAATAATAATAATAATAATAATAATAATAATAATAATAATAATAATAATAATAATAATGAATCTAGAATTTGAGTATTATTAATATTAGTATTAACATCTAAGTTTTAATTTTGAGTATTATTAATGTTAGTATTAACATCTAAGTTTTAATTAATTGTGTGTGTATATATGTTTGTGTGGATCACCCGCAATTCATAATATGGCAAAACTGGTCTGGACCTACTGGTCGGGTCAAGAGAACGTCCATCACCAATAGTCTTTCCTCCACCTACCCCATCTCTCACTGTCTCTCTCGTTCCCTTTGTTCTTCAAAAATAAACAACAAACAAATAATGCTCACCAAACTTCAAATTACAGAGCCATCAACAACGGCAACAATAACTATAACTCAAGAACAAGCTTCTTCTCTTCCTTCATCCCTACAAATCTCTTACTCCTATTGGAAGCTACTTCCATGGCTTCCACTGCAAACCCATTCTCCCTTTCTCTATCCACTGCCGCCACCAGTTCTTCTTCTTCTTTAAAGTCTAAAAATTTGACCCATTTTTTTCTGGGTTTCAAATATCCGAACGCTGTCTCTTTCTCTTCCCGACAGGTTGGGTTTTCGGCTTTGAATTTGAACCGAATTGGGTCATTGAAGGTATCTGCAAGTTCTTCTGCTCAGGTTATGGATCAATTTGTTGGCGAAGCAAGTTCTAAAGCTCCCACTATTGTTGAAGTCGACTTGGGTTCCCGGAGTTACCCGATCTATATTGGATCCGGACTTCTTGATCAACCCGAGTTGCTTCAAAGGTTTTTTTTTTTTTTTCCGTTTCTTGGTCTTTGGGTTTATGCTTTTGTAACGAAATAATTTATGTTGTTGTTGTTGTTGGGTTTTCTTTTTCAAGTGAAAAGATTTTAATTTTTGTAATTTTTTGATTGATTTTTTTTTTCTTCTGATCAGACATGTACATGGAAAGAGAGTGCTTGTTGTGACTAATGACACGGTAGCACCTTTATACCTTGATAAAGTGGTTGATGCATTAACTAGAGACAACCCAAATGTTTCAGTTGAGAGTGTGATTTTGCCTGATGGCGAGAAGTACAAGAACATGGTGAGTGTTTCTTTTTTAAAAAAAAAAAATCAATCTTTTTTTTATGTTAATTTTCAGTTTTTTTGGTGTGTATTGTATATTTGGATACAATTGTGATGTCTGATTGATGGTGATATGATAGGAAGTCCTTATGAAAGTATTTGATAAAGCTATTAAATCAAGATTGGATAGAAGGTGTACCTTTGTTGCTCTAGGAGGCGGAGTTATTGGTGATATGTGTGGATATGCAGCTGCTTCTTTTCTTCGTGGTGTAAATTTCATTCAGATTCCAACCACTGTTATGGCACAGGTCCTTCTACTTCACAAACCATTTGGCTTTTAATTGCATTCTTTTCAGCCATTTATGAGTCTGGTTTAATACGTTTCACATTCTTTCTTGTTCGCAAATGTTGTTTTGCTTTCAGGTGGATTCTTCTGTTGGAGGGAAAACTGGGATAAATCATCCCCTTGGGAAGAACCTGATTGGGGCTTTTTATCAGCCTCAATGTGTACTCGTAGACACTGAGACGCTGAACACATTGCCGGATAGGGAACTGGCATCAGGTCTTGCCGAGGTCATAAAGTATGGACTGATCAGAGATGCTGAATTTTTTGAGTGGCAGGAGAAGAATATGGCAAAACTGATGGCAAGGTAATTAAATAATTATAAAAAGAAACATTATTAGATTTTCAGACCAAGAAAATTCACACATTGTCTTGGCTAAAACAATGCTTTTACATGTGAAACCAAAGGAAACCACTTGAAAGGAAATTTACATTATTGATTTTTATTTCTTCCTGAATATACGTATTCAATGGTCAACCTATTCCCAGTGAACATTCTCTTAATAAAATTGTGTTACCCTTATAAACAAAGCAAACATAAAAATCAGGTGGTGTTGCTTTTATAATGGATGATGCATTTTCATTTATTTTCACATTTGGTTTTTGCACATTTCAGAAATCCAAGTGCATTGGTGTATGCCATAAAGCGTTCATGTGAAAATAAGGCTGAAGTTGTATCCTTGGATGAGAAGGAAAGCGGACTCAGGGCAACATTGAATTTAGGTCACACATTTGGCCATGTAAGTACGGATTCTTATAGAATTGACACTGTTGTGTGCACGTGCTTGAGGGAAAGATAGAGAAGGTGAACCTTTTCTTTGTTATATTGATGCATATGATAACTATTATTGAATTTATTTTGGTTCTTGTTTAAACTAAGGAATAGATGGACCACTGTATTACATAGCGTTTAGGAAGTGTTTTGTGGAAGTCTATGCATCATAATTGGTTTGATCAAGTATTGCTGAAAGAATCTTTGTTTATTGAGTTGCTATCTTGTTCATGACTTACAGCTTGCATTTGTGGAACTGTGATTCATTTATTTGAGCTCCAAATTTTGTCCGAACTTGCCAGTGTATTTGACTTTGTACTACCAAATTATTCAATCTTCATCTCCAAATGACTTCAATTTATTTTTTTCATGTGTTGCATGTCTTTTCAGGCAATAGAAACCGGCTTTGGATATGGGCAATGGCTCCATGGGGAAGCTGTTGCAGTTGGCATGGTACTGCATCTGCTAGTTGTTTGTTTTTTCATTCTTTTACTATATACCATCCTTCATGTGTTGATTGTGCTTGTTTGATACTGTTCAGGTCATGGCTGTTGACATGTCATACCGCCTTGGTTGGATTGACGATTCTATTGTGAAAAGAGTCCACAGCATTCTTAAACAGGCAAAGTTACCCACCTCCCCACCAGAAACCGTGACTGTGGAAATGTTCAAGTCTATCATGGCGGTAAGGGATGTAAAAGCTGCTGCTCTTGGAAGCTCAAATTGCTTTCTCTCGTCATTAATTTATCTGTATTTGTTAACTTATGGCAGGTTGATAAGAAGGTAGCCGATGGACTACTAAGGCTTATCCTACTGAAAGGTCCTCTAGGTAATTGTGTATTTACTGGTGATTATGATAGAAAGGCCCTCGACGACACGCTCCACACTTTTTGCAAGTCATGATTCCCTTGTGGGCAATTTTAATTACTCTCTGCGTGAAATTGTTGTACTAAATATGTGATTTCTGTATTTTGATGATCTTGCTATTATTCTTTACTTAGATCATCTCAGCTAGCCTGTGGTAAGTTCAGGAATTACCTTCTACGATCACAATAAAGTTATGGAGTACATAGCTTGCTTCTCCATTGCAACATTACCAATTAGCTGTCGGAACGATCATTTCTTTTATATTGAAAAATTGCATGCTAAAAATTTTAAGAGGCCACGTTTCGTGGGCGAATGCTATTCTAGAAGAGGATGGTAACATTAATTAATGGAGAAATATCAGTTTTGCACTCTGAATCTCAAATTTGAAAGCATTGGTGATTGATCAGTGGCAAAAGAGCTTGGCTGCACTGCAATAGGCTCGTTTAATTGTTAAAAACAACTTATCATTTAATGAATGAGCACACTCAGGTTCTTGATAGATAACTCAACAAAGGGTGTAACCGAACTGAATTTGAAGGAATTGGAACTTGAGAAATTAAAGCTCAAATAAAAGCTTGAATTCGAACAAAATCAATGAGCTCAATTTTGTTTGAGCTGAGTTTAAACTTAACAATAAATTATTTTTATTTTCATTAAATTTAAACTATTTATTTTTTTAATATATAATAATTAAATATTACATTATATGGCTTCTAATATTTATAAAATTTTATGTTCAAAAAAAATATTTATAAAATTTATTTTTATGCATGGTGTGATGTTATTAAAAATCATAATAAAGTGAATATAATTATTGATTTTATGGCCACCATGCGGTCCTGTGGTCTAAGTCTCATTAGTCAAATTTATTATTCTTAAGAAGATTAAAAATTCAAATCCTACCATTTATTTTTTTAATTTTAGAGTTAGACTTGTGAGGTGACTTGAGTAATATAAAATTTGAACTTGGGTGGCTAAGTTACTTAAACTCGATCATCTAAATAGTTTTGGGAGTTGACTGGTTTAAACCCCTAAACTCCAAGAAAGTATAGAATGGTCCTGAATTACCAACTCAATATATCTAGATGGAAGATCAAATCAATTATAAGTGAATAACTAATTAAAATGATAAAATCTAAAAACTTAAGAGAATACAGGTGAAGCCATCATGCCATGTTTTAAAAAAACCACACTTTATAACTAACTTTTTTATTTATTATTTATTATGTTATTTTTCTAATTGTTTTAATGTGATATTGGTTTGGCTTATCAATTATGCATGATAAATTGGTGGTCTGAGACCATTCTAAAATTTCTCCTAAGCTCTACCAGGGCAACTGGAAAAATATAATGAAGAAAAATATATTTCATTACCCTGTTCAACTACTATTGTTTGGTGAAGCGCCTCAGCACTACAAGAAGGACAATCACCATACTTGGTCAAATAGTACTGTTATTTTATGTAAGTTGAAGCTATAATTCTACCAAGAATCACATGGCATAGGATAACATAATATGATAGAACCCTTCTTCTTAATGAGGTGCCTTCTTGTTCATTGTTTTTAGATTCCACGTTTTTATAACTAGACCAAATTGACAAATCCAACTGGTTAAAACAGAGAATATTAGATCAACAACTAATCTGTTTGCATATATTTTTTTAGTATTCGATTTGACGGTCCAAGGTTCACTTAATGTATAATCATTTAAGATGTATCATTATCTTAGATAAAGCATCATAAGCAATACAGATTCTTGCTTGGGACATTTATTAACTATTCTTGTTGGAATCATTTTCTTTTTATCTTAGAGCGTACACCCCATTGGCTGCTGTTGCCTGCCTGCGCCTACATCTGCACTGCACGCATTATTCCTTGCACGTTTGGCTGCTCTGCATTTGCCCTTCCACGCATTATTCCCATTTTCACGCCAAATTATGTACCATTATGTAGCTGTTTTTTTTTTTTTTGAAAATATTATGGAGAAAAATATTTTTTATAAATTAATCAAGTTTTCTTATTGATTTTAATTAATTTATTTTTTTTAATTCTTATGAAACTGAAGTGGATTTTTATAATTGTACTAATATCATGAATAGTGGATGTTAAATGTATAAATATTTTAAATAATATTAATTAAATATTTTATTTAATATGCATTCATATATGGATTATTATCAAATATATATATATATATATATATATATATATATATACTCATTTAGAAGAACCTTTTTATAATTATTATTTACATGTCCATAAATGACACAAAATAAATAAATAATATCAAAAATTTTGAATTGGATATTTATATCTTAAACTATTCAAATGTTGAATAATTTTTTATTTTAATTTAAAAGTTATAATAAGTTAGGCTATTTTTAACAATTCATAAAAATTATAATATTTTCTTTTTCAAAATATCTTTTCTAGATAACCATTGACATAAATCCACATGCGTGAATGACATGTTAACCTTTGTATCTAATGTCCATGTGCATAAACAATCAACAAGTTCCGTTTCATATTGCATGTCGTATAAAGCCACATGGTTTCTTTTTCTTATTTGTTTTTATTAATAGGATGATTCAAATAATTTATAAACTTATGAATTATATTATAAAATATGGGTTTTTTTTTTTCTAAACTCATATAACAAATAATTTATGTACACATAAAATATATAATATGAATTCTTTCCTTTTGAAAATTATTAATTTTACAAATAAATAACAAAAAATTTGAAGAATTTTATTATAGGAAAGTGGTCGCTAAACTATTTTTTCATTAATTCATAATTTCTTTCCTATTTGACGCATTTTATATTTAGTAGTTATACATATTCTTATTATGTCCAAGTTTGAATATGGTGAACTCCATTCATAAGAGAATTAAAAATTTTTCAACATTCATTTCTTCATGTATAAAATTAGACCTCTAAACCTTAATTAAAAAAATTTAACCTGACTTCAACAATAATTTCTTCTTTATATTATTATTAATTGCCTTTATGTTTCTTATGTGTCATTTAATGGTTTACCCGATAATTTCGCCTATAAATTGGGATCCCTACATGAAGCCCATCATTTGCAAAGGAGAGATGGAAGCAGCTTCAAGTACTACTAGAAGCTACGTTATCAAATTTGCTCTCACCTTCCTTGTATTCATATCAAACTTGGAGAAATCATCATCCACCACCACCACGTCATCTTCTTCTACCAATACCTACAAAAATTATCTAAAAACAGCCTGCAATTCTACCACATACCCAAAACTCTGCTACAGCTCCCTTTCCTCTTATTCTTCCACCATCAAAACCAATGATCTAGCCCTTTGCAGCACTGCTTTAAACGTATCCTTACAAGTTGCCTCCAACACATCATCTTTAGTGACACTTCTGTCAGAGAAAAAGGGTTTGAGCAGAATTGACGCTGCAGTTATCCGTGATTGCCTCGACCAATTCGGCGCCAGCATTGACGAGCTCAAGAAATCATTGGATGCTTTTGGGGGTCTAAATTTGAATAGTTCTGACGTTAGATTTCAGATTTCTAACATAAAAACATGGGTCAGTGCTGCTCTTACTAATGAAGATACCTGCAGTGATGGAGTTGATGATACTAGAGTAAGTTCTTCGGTGAAGAAAAAGATCAAGGAAAGCATATTGAATGTTGCAAGAATCACTAGCAACGCTTTGGCTCTTATTAACAAGCTTCCTTACTAGCTAGTTTAATTTCTTTATTACGTTAAAGGGATTTCGGGTTCGAGTTCCCATCAAATAGAGTACTGAACTCTACTGCATCACTTAATTATGTGAAATTCTGGTGTACGTATGAAAGAATAAATAGTAGTACTGTTGTTTGGCATACACATACATAGAGGCATCTTGAGTTTGTTTCTTGTGCTTAATTGGAATGTTGTAAACTGGTAAAACGTCAATTTCCTTCCCTTGAATACATATATAAATTAGCCACTTTTATGCTACCTGTCCAAATGCCAAGAAGATGATACACATCTCGGTCGGTCCGAGATTGTCTCGGACCCGGAAAAATTACTAGTTTGGCCCCCTCATTTTACAGGGGTAGTATAATTGGGAAGTTAAAATATAATTTTACATGTAAAATTACCTTTTTGTCTCTCAAAAAACAAATTTCCCTTAAAACAGGGAGGGCAAATATGTAATTTGCCCTGCCCGAGACATACTGTAGATGTCTCGGGCAGAGACATGCATCTTTTCTGTTTTTTTATAGGTTACCCAATTCGAATTTTTTGTATGTACATACAAGTGTTGAAAGTGAGTTTTGCTTTCTTATGCCATTTATTTTACTTGAATTTTAAAATAGTCGGTATCCATATAATTATTAAATATCATAAATACTAAATTAAAATTAAATAGTCACATTTAACTATGCAAGTTTTATCAAGAAAAATTAATAACTAGTGTCTTTTGCTAGTAAATGAGTAGTTAAATGGTAACTTTATTTCAAGAGTATCTTAAGGTGTAGAATTTAAATTATATGGTTGTCAATTTAAAAGAAGAGAACTATCTCCTATTTTATAGTTCATCCATGTTTAGGTCATATAACCTTTTTATTAATAGATAAAATAACTAGTGTCTTTTATGGTTATTTTATTCTAAACAAAGTAAAAATACTTTGATTATTTTTATAAAAATATTTTAAATTAATTAAAAATAATAATGATTTAATAAAATAATAGTAAATGATAATTTTTTGTATTTACCTACAAAGTTAAATATTTGTAAAATATTGTAAATCTCTCTACAAAAATTAATAAATTATAATTTTTTCTAAGAAATGGGTCAATTACTTTAGGATTTTTTTTTTTTTAACAGTTGTTTCTTGTTTCTTCACAATTCATTTAATGGTCAATTTGAATTATATGGTAATTGATTTACTTGCTAATTTCACATACAGTTGTTTTATTTTTCACAAGTCATTTATTTTTCCATATAGAAATATATATATATACACACACATATCTTACAAGCCTTTACAAATACTTATATGATCCTTGATCATTATATATCGAGATTTTTGGAATTAGTATATATAAGAACAAATAAAAGATAAATCAAATCAACAAAAAATATAATACATAATAAATTTTATTATTTCATGGCAGATCAATAAGTTATTGAGCTGTATATGTATGTATATATATATATATATATATATATATATATAGCACACCACACTCCAACTCTATACGTAATATTGAATTATACTTTTTCCACAAATGTTCTTATTCTTCAACAAATTAAGTGACAAATGTACAAGGAACAAAAGTGCAAGCTTGTTATTGTATATAATTAATGATTAGAAATGACATGAACAAATAGCACCATGTGAAGATACCTCAACAAATAAATAAACAAGAAGATATGATTTATATATTATGCATAGAGACTTGATATTGTCGTGTCTTGTAACTAACTAATTAATTGATTAAACTATATTTTAAGTTTTCCATAATCATGTTTTCTTCTGGTTCATGCCATTCTGGCAAATTTTCTTTAAACCGCATCTTTTGATTCTACTTTTCAGTTGGAATGTGACTATCCAACTTTTTGAAGTTCCACATTGTGATGTTTTCAGTTTGTTTGATTTATAATCTCAAACGGGTTTTAATATTATTATTATTATTATTATTATTATTATTATTATTTTTTTAACGTTTAAGTGGTTCACTTTCAAACAAATTAACTAGGATTTGATACTGCTTAATTATGGGCTTGACTTTAATGTAATGTTTCTTTTTTTTTTTTGGCCAGTGTAAATGGAGGGATGGGAAAGGTGCTACGATTCGATCCCAAGCCTTTCAAGGTGTCCGTGATTGCTTTGCTCATTTTGCCAAATTTGCGCAAACAGGTAAGGTAACACATATAAATTTATCATATAATCGGCCAGTCATAGGACTGACAATTGGTAAGATATACAGGTAAAGCTATATTTATACCCATATTTAAATATCAATTTTTTTTTTTATCTATATTAATATTCACCCCTGTATAATAAATATTAAGTACATCCATATTCTTAGTTATCCATTATTCAAATTATAAATATACATTTTTAAGTCTACATTGCTATCTCTAGCTAGTAACTTGTCATTAGTAAGCGTGTCAATGAACTAAGCCAAATTTTAAAAAATTTAGGTTTCGTTTGTGGAAAATTAAATGAGTTTAAGCTCAGCTCAAACGAGAAAAAAAATTAAAATTTTGAAACTGGAGCCAAAGAGCTCGAATTGGAACAAAAAGAGAAAATATTTTATAAACTTTTTTTTTTAAATAGTTCGAGTCACTATAGGCAATTAAAGTAAAAAATAAAATAAAATTAATTAATAATAAAATAAAATAAAAAATAAATTATGAATTCTATTTTGAGCTTATATAAATAATAGCAACTTATATTATTGTACTCTAAGTTACAACTTAATTATGAGAAATATTTATTTGACATTAAACAGTTTTATAATAAATTTTAGTAGTAATTTTTTTTCTTGGATTTAAATTATTTTATTTAATATCAAACATTAAAATTATATTTATTTAAGATGAAACAAACTTATTAACAAGTTCACCCATGAGCTAAATTAACAAGTCCGATAATAAGTCTTGTAGTGAATATGTTCATGAATTAGCCCTAAATTTTCCGATGAATCTGTCACATATTTAAACTAGCTTACTCTGAGTTTAAACGAGTCAAATATTAATAAGTTCAAACTTTGACTCATTTATCAAATAAGTTATGAAATAAAATTTGAAGTCAGCTTATTTAATTTAATAAACGATAGTAAACAATTGTTTTCTTAAACTGAGTTTGAAGTAAGGAGTGAACCGGACAGGCTCATTTGTAATTGTACCCTATCCATTACCCTTTGGATTCCTTACAAATACTTTAAAGACATGTAATTTGAAGTGTTCTAGGTTGGCTACAGTTCACACAAATGCTAAATTTGGTGGAATTTGGTGGTGTTTACCATTGTTGCAAATTAATTTAATTTATAAATAAATAACCTCGATTTGTTGAGTATTCATTAGCTGTTTTTTCCTCCTTTCTGATTTTTTTAGGAATGTATATACTTAACAGTTAAAAGCAACACACCATAACATTGACATTAATTAATAATAGCATAATGTAATAGCAGTTCACCGTTGTTGGCTAAAATCACCCCTCTTTTGATAAGTCCGTGAATATTTGTTAACAGAACTTTTTGTCCATACTTGATAGAAAATATTATTAATAGCCTTAATGGGTGGCCACAGTTCATGAACCGGCCGGTTCCGGTTCGACCTAAGGTGGAACCGAACCGAAACCGGCTTAATCCCGGTTCTGGGCCGGTTTCAAACCGGTCGGTTCTGGTTCATGGTTCCGGTTTTTTGGTTCGGTTTTTATACACTGTAAAAAAATATATATTATTTTAAAAAACAAAATATACCACGAGTAAGAGAAAATTATGTAGAATTTTATAAAGAGTTGTAACTTGCATTTTTTTAATTTTTGACATAATTAGTTTTTTTCATAAAATGAACCGGAACCGGAACCGGCCGGTTCACGGTTCCAGAATGGTGGAACCGGCCCTGAATCGGTCCCACCCTCAGTTCAGGGCAGGTTCATCTCGGTTCTGGGTTTGATCGGGCCGGTTCCAGTTCGGTTCCGGGCCGAAACTGGCCCGTGGCCACCTGTAAGCCTTTATATATAGGCCTATTGGTGCCAAAAATCACAACATTTTTCATATGTTGCAATTTTATACCTAACTTTAAAAGTTGACAAAAATAGCCAAATTTGCAATTTTGTTTGCAATTATAGCACAATTTTATTTTGGTCAAAATTGAAAAAAAAAAAAGGACACCTGGAAGCTGAGGTGGATTAACTCACCTCAAATTTAGCGGGACCCACCGCCACATCATCTCACCCTAGTTAACATCAAAACGCTGTGTTTCCAATTTTTCTCGTTTGTTTTTAAAATTTCTTTGTTTTGTTCCTCCACTAACCCTAACCTAACCGTAAGCCACGCGAGATATTTGGACCATTTTAATTTCTTTGCTTTCCATCATTCTTCAAGCTACTCTTTTCTTCCTCTATTCTTTCTTTAGTTTATTTCTTCCTCAATTATTTCTTTTTAGTTTCTTTGTTTCTTTTTTTTCTTTCTTTTATTTTTTTTTCATTTTTCATTCTTTTATCTTTTCTTTAGTTTCTCTTTTGTTCGCATGGAAAAGTGAATACCTTGATTGAAATAGATGATGGGAGGAAGACAGAAAAAAAAAGGGTGAGTTTTCTGTGACTTAAATTTGTTGATTTTGCTATTTCGTTAGTTAATTTTGATAACAAGTTATTCTAATTTATGAACTTTCTATTTGGATTTTTTTCTTGTAGTTGATGTGTACTAATGAAGCTCTACTTGATGCTTGTGGCAAAATTTTTGACTGCCACTAAGAGTTGAATTCATTGATGTCTCCATACTCATTCAAAGCCAAGAAACCCACAACTTAATCAAATACCAATTTCTTCAAAAAAATCTTTTAATCGAACACCAGAAACCCACTATTGATCGAATCACTTTTTAATAGCAAGTGTTGTAATCGCTTTCTGAAGGCATGGCTTGGGGTTAATCGAAATGCTAAGATGAAGGCATGGCTTAGGGTTAGTTAACGAAGAAAGCAAAGAAATTAAAAAAAATGAAAAAGAATTGGAATCGCTTTCTAAAGGCATGGCTTAGGGTTAGTTGACGAAGAAAGCAAAGAAATTTTAAAAAAATGAAAAAGATTTGGAAGAAAAGGAACGCCGCGTTTTGATTTTAACTATGGTCAGCATTTTTTTTGTTAACTAGGGTGAGATGATGTGGCAGTGGGTCCCACTAAATTTGAGATGAGTTAGTCTACCTCAGCTTTCAGGTGTCCTTTTTTTTTTCAATTTTGACCAAAATAAAATTGTGTTATAATTGCAAACAAAATTGCAAATTAGGCTATTTTTGCCAACTTTTAAAGTTAGGTATAAAATTGTAACAAGTGAAAAAGATTGTAATTTTTGGTACCAATAGGCTTATATAAAACTTATAACAGAAGTTACTACCACTAGCTGTGTCTAATCAAGCCTCCTAAAATATATAATAATGGTATAACAGAACCTTACTTGATTTGTGATTCCGGAGGCTTGAGGTGCGCTTGGTGAATTCGACCCCATCCTTATTTGTCATGCACCGTATGCATTTGGTGATGTTGTTTTGAGCATTGTGGCTCTATATTAATATGTGTTAAAAATGCTTTGTACTATACGAATACTTTGAAGTTATGAAATATTAAGTTAAGAAAGTTTATATAGTGTGCATTTTGGTATTGAGAATGCACTATGTGTGTGGATTAGAGAATGTGTTATGATGTATATATATATATGATTGTAAAGTTGTTTAATTTATATATATAATTTGGATGTGCCAATTGTGAAAATTTATGTGAGGATCATTGTTTAAGATGTTTTAGGTGTGTGCAATACATATAGGTCGAGTTAGTGCAGGTTTTGGAGCAGAATAGGGGAGGGGCTGTCACCAGTCACTTGCGGGCACCAGTGACTAGTGAGCGCCAGTCCCTCTGGCTAATTCAGAGCACTGGCGATCTCCAATGCCCTGGGCTGTAAGTTGACACTAGCGATCGCTAGTGACTGGCGAGCGCCAGTGTCCTTAAAAAAATTTACTATACATACAACTATCTAATGGTTTTACTTATTTGCATGTATGTTTATAATATTGAGAAGTATTTTATGCACATGATGTATTGGTATTTATTAAATGGTTTTCAAATTTATTTTAATTTATTATTTTTAAACACGTGTATGGTTGTGGTTGAGGCCTTGTGTTGCGGGCTTCACATTTAGTGGTATCAAAGCAGGAATTAGATTCCCTTAAGACATTAGTATAACATGCATTCATGGCATATCATATATAAGCTTGAGATGACATATAATTGATTTATATTGCATATCTCAGGATGGAAGAATGCTAAGCACCTCCTATCGGCCCGGAAGATTCGTCTGAGTCTGTTCATAGGCTAGATCCTATGCATGTTTTAGGTGAACCTGAACAAGCTCAGTCATAACCTCCTCCTCCATAAGCTCCTTACCCACCCTTTATCCAAGAGATTGTGCAAGCTATATGAGATATGGCTCAAAGACCAAATAAAGGCACTTTGGATGAAAATTTTAAAAAGATCAGGAAATAAGGTGCTAAGGATTTTGCGGGGACTACTGACCCTATAGTAGCTGAAGAATGGTTGAGAAGCACTGAGAGAGTGCTAGATCGGTTTGAATATAGCACTGAAAGGTGAGTAAGTTATGTGGCATCATTATTTGAACAAGACACCCTGGATTGGTGGGATACGGTGCCAGGAAGTAGGGATGTGCCTATAATGATCACTTGGGCCAATTTCTTACAAGCTTTTATAGACCAGTATATGCCAGCTATGTATAAAGATAAGAAAAAGCTTGAATTCCTCAACTTAAAGCAAAAGGACTTATCTGTAGCCGATTATGAAGTCCAATTTATGAGGTTGTCCAAATACGCACCTGAGGAAGTAGCTACATATGAGCTAAAGCGGAACAAGTTTGAGAGAGGACTAAATCTGGAGATACGAGAAAAGATAGTAGTAAAGTCATCCACTTATCGAGAGTTGTTAGAGACAACAATCTGAGCAGAGGAAATTATTATGGAAAGGAATGCTGTGGAAGCTAAAAAGAAGAAGACTATTAGTGTATTTACTCCATCTCCTTCATTTAGAACTGGAGGATCATCCTTTAGAGGTTCTAGTTTTCAACAAAGTAGTTTCCGAGGGTGAGGGTCAAGTTGACCTACCCAATTAACAGGAAGTGTTTCTAGTAAAGGATATAGAAGATTACCTATTAATAAAAGAGACAGAGGGAGAGGCAGATCGATGAGCTATGTGTCCGC
This sequence comes from Macaranga tanarius, assembly GCA_949673435.1. Classification (NCBI taxonomy): domain Eukaryota; kingdom Viridiplantae; phylum Streptophyta; class Magnoliopsida; order Malpighiales; family Euphorbiaceae; genus Macaranga; species Macaranga tanarius. The sequence goes on along the minus strand of CATIWO010711085.1, from coordinate 9,273 downwards.
TTCTACATATTAAAAGTGTGGCAGATTTCATTCTGGAGAGTGTTGGAGACCTCTGATGATTGTGTGTTACTACTGTAGCTGACCTGGACACATCATCAGGGATTATCTAGTAAGAAAGAATGCTGAGGGACCCCAGATGATAGGGCAAAGTAGTGCGGGTGAAAATACCCTTCAGATTAGTAGAGGAAGAGGATGTGGAAGAGGGAGTGAAGCTAGTACTTCCACACCAACTAGAATAATTAGGCAAGCACAAGGTCAAGCTAGGGTGCATGCCATCACAAGGCAAGAAGCTCCAGCTGCACCGGACGTGGTTACCGATACATTTACGATCCTTGGTCATGCTTTATATATTTTAATAGACCCTGGCTCCACATGTTCATTTATGGCCTATAAGTTTGCATTAAAAGTACATGGCATCATTGAAGTATTAGGATATAACATGTGTATGTCTATGCCTGCTGAGGGTACGGTGATTGTTAACATGGTGATTAGAGAGTATCCTATAGAAGTAGAGGGTAGAACTTTGCTTACTGATTTAATAGTGATTAATTTAGAAGAGTTTGATGTTATGCTAGGTATGGATTGGTTATTCAAGCATCATGCAATGGTGAACTGTTATACTAAGGAAGTGACTATTGAGACTTCGGGGCAAGAAAAGATAGTGTTAATGGGAGAGAGGAAAACCATCCCTGCATGTTTGATTTCTGCCACAATAGCCTTTCAATTGATTAAAGATGGATGGGATGCATACTTGGCCAATATTATGGACACATTAAATATTAGCCAGGGAGTGACATATGTACCGGTGGTTAAAGACTTTTCAGATGTGTTTTTAGATGAACTACCAGGATTGCCGCCATATAGATAGGTGGATTTTGAGATTAAAACTGTACCAGGAACAACTCCAATATCAATTGCACCATACCAGATGACACCATTAGAGTTAAAGGAATTAAATAAGCAATTAGAAGAATTGTTAGAAAAAGGATTCATTAGACCAAGCATTGCGCCGTGGGGAGCACCGATGTTATTTGTGAAGAAGAAATATAGAAGTATGAGATTATGCATTGATTATAGGCAATTGAATTAAATAATAGTGAAGAATAAGTATCCTCTACCTAGAATTGATGATTTGGTCGACCAACTCAAAGACGCTTCTATATTTTTAAAGATTAATTTGAGATCCGATTATTGGCAATTTTAGGTTGCAGAATCCTCAATTCCTAAGATTGCATTTAGGACCAAATATGGGCATTATGAATTTTTGGTGATGCCTTTTATGTTGACCAATGCACCAGTAGCTTTTATGTCCTTGATCAATAAAACATTTCAGCCATACTTGGATCAATTTGTTATTATGTTTATTGATGACATACTCATCTATTCTTCGAGTCGGGTAGAACATGAAAAGCATCTTTGAGTAACTTTACAGATTTTATAGGAGAAAAAGTTATATGCCAAGTACAGTAAATGCGAGTTTTGGATGGAAGAAATAGCATTTCTTGGGCATATTGTGTCTAGAGAAGGAGTAAAGCCTGGTCCATCGAAGATTAAAGCTGTTCAGGAGCGGGAACCTCCTAAAAATATGATAGAGATTATAAGTTTCTTAGGATTAGTTGGGTATTATAGAAGATTTGTGAAAGCTTTCTCCACAGTTGCAAGACCTTTGATTGCTTTATTGAAAAAGAATACTTCTTTTCAATGGAATAAAAAATGCCAATGTATTTTTGAAAGGTTAATGGATGCTCTTACTACAGCTCCTATACTTGCATTACCAATGGGAAATGGTGATTATGTGGTGTATACCGACGCTTCAAGGCAAGGATTATGATGTGTACTCATGCAAACCAGAAGGGTGATAGCCTATGCATCTCTACAATTGAGACCACACGAGATGAATTACCCGATGCATGACTTAGAGTTAGCCGTAATTGTACATGCATTAAAGACTTGGCAACATTACCTATACGGGGAGATATTCTCTATCTTCACAGACCATAAAAGTTTAAAGTACATTCCAACTCAGAAAGAATTGAACCTAAGACAAAGAAGATGGATAGAGCTATTGAAGGATTATAACTGTATCATTGAGTACCACCCGGGAAAGGCAAATGTGGTAGCGGACGCATTGAGCTGAAAAATAATTAAATGTTCTGTTAGGATAATTTGTTATGATATGGGCAATTTAGTAGCCTTTCAGGAAATGAATAATGTACTTAAAATTGAGAGGAATCATTTACTTGCTACCTTACAAGTTAGATCAACATTAAGAGACCAAATTCAAAGTACTCAAATGAAAGATCTGTATTTGAAGAAGAAGAAAGAAAAAGTTGAAGCTGAAATAAATTCTCAATTTACAGTCATGGATGATGGTGTGTTGATGATGAAAAGTAATATGTGTGTACTGGACACTGGAGAACTAAGAAGATAAATCATTGATGAAGCCCATTCGGCCCCGTATGGAATGCATCCGAGTAGTACCAAAATGTATCATGACTTGAGGATTTTTTACTGGTGGCCAACTATGAGAAGAGATGTAGTCGAGTTCATTGTAAGATGTTTGACTTGTTAGTAAGTCAAAGCTGAACATCAAGTGCCTACAGGAAAATTGCAACCGTTGAAGATTCCCGAATGAAAGTGGGAGAAGATTACAATAGACTTTATTGTGGGGTTGCCTAAAACTTTTAGAAAAAATGATGTTGTGTGGGTAATAGTAGAAAGATTGACCAAATCAACTCATTTATTGCCGGTTTAAACAAACGACTCTCTAAACAAATTAGCTTCTTTATATGTTGCAGAAATTATGAGATTACATAGAGTTCCATTTTTAATTATGTCTGACAGATATCCTAGATTCACTTTACAATTTTAGAGAAGTTTATAACAAGCCTTGGGAATGAAACTACATTTCAGTACGTCATTTTATCCTCAAACAGATGGACAATATAAGAGAATAATTCAGACAATAGAAGACATGATGAGAGATTGTGTGCTTAAGTTTAAAGGCAACTGAGATGACCATCTACCATTAATCGAGTTTGCCTACAACAACAGTTATCATTCCAGCATCAGAATGGTTTTATATGAGGCACTATATAGAAGAAAATGTTGAAATCCAATATGTTGGGATGTTGAAGGATTGAGATAACTAGAAGGGCCTGAATTGATTTAAGAGACAGTGGACAAAATACAAATAGTGAAGAAAAGTCTCAAAGTGGTACAAGATCGACAAAAGAGTTATGTGGACCAACATCGAAGGGAAATGGAATATCAAGTGGGAGAGAAGGTCTTTTTAAAGGTATCGCTATGGAAATGGGTTTTAAGATTCGACAAACAAGGAAAATTGAGTTCGAGGTACATTGGACCTTATAAAATTATCGAGAGAATCAGACCACTAGCATATAGATTAGCACTACTAGTGGAGTTATCAATGATTCACAATGTCTTTCATGTGTTTATGCTATAAAGGTACCGATCAGGTCCAAGTCATGTGGTGCAAGAGCCAGAGATAGAAATTTTCAAGACTCTAACCTATGTGGAAGAACTAGTGGAAATTTTGGATCGATAGGTGAAGCAGTTGAGGAACAAGAAGATACCGATAGTGAAGGTTAAATGAAGTCATCATTCTCTAACAGAAGCAATGTAGGAAATGGAGGAACATATGAAACTCAAATACCCATATTTGTTTCATAGAAGTGGTGAGTCATAAATTTTGAGGATGAAATTTTTATAAGGAGGGGAGAATTGTAACACCTTCATTTTAGATGCACTGTGCATGTATAGTAATTTCTTGATATGTGGAGTAAAGTTGAGTTGCATTTATGTGGGGCATGTGCACTTTGGTAGAGAGGGGTATATTTATAAGATGAGTTTGCACTTATTTGTCAAAATAGAAAGTTGTAAATTTTTAGGTAATAATCCAATTTTAGTAAGGGAGTGTGTAGAGATTGGTGATATTTATTATTATTTTATTTTGAAATAATAATTGATATTATCTATATTATTATTATTATTATTATCAGTAAGATATTATGATAATATGTAATTATTATGGGAGACTTTTTGAAGGGGTAAATGGTGATTTTTAATTGGTGTGCGTGTGTATATGTTTAGTATTGTAGAGATTTTTGAGTGTAGAGAAGAAGAAAGAGAGAGGGTTTGATAGCTTTAGTAGATTTTTATATTTTCTCTACTCATTTAAGAATCATTTTGGAGAGCTTTAGAAGATCTATAAGCCTGTGGGAGCATTAATTAAGTAAGCCTTGCATTTATTTTGATTAATTAAGTTAGGTTTTGTAAGTTGGGAATTCAGGTTTTGTTTTAGTTTTTCATTAATCTTAGTATTTTTACCATAACTTGAGTTGTAGACCTTTAATTTGAGTAAAGTTTAATGCTCTGAAAACTTCAGAGTGTCCTCTACAACTTTTTTGTTTTGTGCCAGAGCTGATCTTATTGTTAAAACCGATTGGCATAGCTCTATATTTTCGAGCACCTATTATTGACTCTGTTTTGCCCGGATTTAGTCAAAAATCCATATTTAATTCTATGTAATTCTAAATCAAAAAATTATAATTGAAATTTGTTGTAGACCTATTTCGCCAGCCTTAGTTTAAATTTTATGATTTTTGGACTTGTGTAAATTAGATTGGGACACGTTGAATCTTGAGCATGTAGAGCACTAAATTGCATTTGAATGCAAGTGGCATGGTAGTTATGTGGTATTAATGTATGAATTGTGTATAGGCCTTGATAAGGAAAAAGGTGGTACCAATTAATAGGAGAGCTTCTAATTTGAAGGAGTTGAAGCACCTTGTGTAAGTAATTAGTAATATAATGATATATATTTTAAATTCTCTTAAATATGAAAAATGCATTGCTATGAATGAATTAAACTAGATATGTGAAAATATTGAATTGTGATTGAGTATGATAAGAAATGAGAATGAATGAAACATGTATAAATGTGTATTGTGAGAAATATGAATTATGTGGAATGGATTGATTGATTGTGTATTGTCAACAACACTTACATAACAGTAACGATATCAGTACAATCAAATACAAGAACAAAATTAAAGAAAAAAAGTACTTTATTAGGAATCAAAAAGAGAAAAATTGCTCACCTTCTTTATCCCATATCTGCAAGGGTTTGCTACTAAAAATACATACCTAACAAAAAATTGCAAATAAAGTTAGCATCTTTATTACAAATGGCTACTGATTACACTGTAAAAAAGAGAATCAAAATGGAAAAATTTACGTGCCCAAGGCTAGATTGATAGAAATTCAGATTAAAACGTGTTCCTGAACATCTTCTTCAATTGAAAAAAAAAAGAAGTTGGATTTTTACGTATTCAAAATCCAAACGCAAATGGTGAATAGAAACCTTAAATTGGTCGCTTTTTGCCTCTTTCTGTTTATTTCTCGCGAAAAAATTGATAAACTTTGGATTTATTTATTTATTGTCGCTTTGAAAATAAATTAACGCCATGGTTCATTTGTCATTCCTTAAGATGAAGCGAGAAAATGACTACTCGTTGGCTCAGAAAAGAGGTTGCTACAAGTTGGTGAACGGGTTCGGGCCCTAATCTTTCCGCATCTTTGCTTTTAAGATTTTGGGCTCATTGAAAACTAATTATATCATATTTTTCAGCTCAAGCATGCTAACCATCATATCAGCTTGACAGATATTAACAAAGGTATTATCAAAATATCCATCATTATCCACCTCAATTCTCGAAATAGCCTTATATCTATAATCTATCTATAATATATATAAATGTACGAAGATGGGGACTCGTGAAATTACTAAAACGTTTTTATTATTTGTTGTAAAAGAGTCTGATAATTTAGTAATTTAACAATTAAAATTATATTATATTTAATATTAAAATATTATTCCTAATCGAATTGATACTTCTATTAATATTAATATTTAACCTAAGTATTTAATGATTTAATAATACAAATTGATAAATTAAATAGAAAATTTTTTTTCCTATATCAATAGGGAATATGAGATTTATGTGTCCATATAAGGACTTTCTCTTAAACATATTTTTACATTACCTTTTTTTCGTATTAGTTATTATATTTTCTACATCAAATATTATTCAACTATTTGAGCAGCATGTGCCTTAATAACAATAGTGAGATTTCCATAATTGATTCACTTAAAGATGGACAAAAGCAATTTACTAATAAATCATTCTCATTTGAATGTATTTAGTTCATATCTCACAAAATCATCAATTAAAAAATTAATTTTAGTTGATGCTAAGGTTTGTTTTTTTTTTTTTTGGTTTGTATGTTTAAATTTGAGAACTTAACTAATATAATTACATATATATTTTTTAGGGGATCATAATTACGGTTTTGATATGGAAAAATTCATTTAAAAAGTTTGAAGCTTCTTTCGAAATAGGAAAAACTTATACTATTCGTAATGGTTTTATGTTGTTGTAAAATACGTTTAGCCATTCTTAATAAATTTTTGACAACAAGTAGCATCATTTACACTAAAACATGTTATTTCCTCTAGGGTACCTCATGCTATGCATTAAGAGCTCAAGTCTTATTGGTGTCTTGCAAAATGATCTTCTTAATAAAAAAATAAAATTTATTTTAGCAAATGATGTCAAAATAATTTATTTGCACAAAACATGTCTCACTTTACATTTAACAAGATTTTCATCCTATCAAGCTGAAATCACATAATTTTTTTTTACTTGATGAAATCCTTTTGTTTTAACCAAAACTTGATGCAAATGTCTTGAACCATGTTTATAGCTGATTATTTAAAATTTTTATATCATTTCATCATCAAACTTTAATCGACTCACATATTTCATCAAGCAAAAATTTCATTCAGTACCCTCTAAAAATTGTACTTGGCCATTATCTCTCAGTCAATTTCTTGAAGCATTTCATCTCCCTTTAAGTATTAATTTTTTTATTACATCAAGGCAAAACATCATGTGCTAAGTATTGCCTTTTACTTACATAGTAACTTTCCAAAACCCTTTATGTAATCAACATATTATTGCACCACATGACTGATAATGCCTCTTTCACTTGTTACCTCCTTATTTCACTAGGCAAATTTTGTTGACTTTGCTGATTCTGCACTTTTGCACTGTTTAGCCTACATGGTTTAATGAAATGCTTTCCTTTGAGAATTGTCCTGGTGAAATGCTCTTTTAAGTCTCTCTTACTCCTTACCTCCCCATTTCACTAAACAAATTTTGCCAATTGCTGCTAATTTTATATTTTTGCATTATTTAGCCTAAATGTCCAGGTGAAATGCCTTCCTTTTGAAAAATGCCTAATGAAATCTAATAAAATGGCTATTTTGTGTCTTTTTTTTGCTTATTATCTCACCATTTCACCAGGAAAAGTTTGCCAATTTTTTACTAATTTTGCATTATTTTGCCTAAATGTCCTGGTCAAATGCCTTCCTTTTGAAAAATGCCTTAAAAAAATCTAATGAAATAGCTATTTTATGCCTTTTCTGTTCATTATCTCCCCATTTCACAAGGAAAATTTTGCCAATTTTGCTGATTTTGCGTTTCTACCTCATTTAACCTAAATGGCCTGATGAAATGTCTTTTTTTAAAGGAATACCTTGACGAAATCTGATGAAATAGCTATTTTGTGACTTTCTTTGTAACGCCTGCATTTTAGATGCAATGTGCATGTATAGTAATTTCTTGATATGTAGAGTAGAGTTATGAGTTGCATTTATGTGGAGCATGTGCATTTTGGTAGAGAGGGGTATATTTGTAAGACGAGTTTGGACTTATTTTTCAAAATAAAAAGTTGTGAATTTTTGGGTAATAATCCAATTTTAGTAAGGGAGTGTGTAGAGATTGGTGATATTTATTAATATTTTATTTTGAAATAATAGTTGATATTATCTATACTATTATTATTATTATTAGTAAGATATTATGATAATATATAATTATTATGAGAGACTTTTTGAAGGGGTAAATAGTGATTTTTAATTGGTGAGTGTGTGTGTGTGTGTATGTTTAATGTTGTAAAGACTTTTGAGTGTAGAGAAGAAGAAGGACATTCTTATCATCCAGAACCTGAATCTCAAATGTGAAATATTTCTTTAAATTCTTCACAACCATAACCAAAAATGGCAGTTTAATACCGAGAGTCGCAGTAGGGTCAGCTGGGCAGGTAATGCATGTGGACTGAATGTTTGATCCCATACATGAGATTGTATATCTTCATCATGAGGCCATTTTACATGACCATTGAAAACTGCAAAAGACTCAACAAACTTCAACTCAGCAACACTTACATAACAGTAACAATATCAGTACAATCAAATACAAGAACAGAATTAAAGAAAAAAAGTACTTTATTAGGAATCAAAAAGAGAAAAATTTCTCACCGTCTTTATCCCATATCTGCAAGGATTTGCTCCTAAAAATACATACCCAACAAAAAATTGCAAATAAAGTTAGCATTTTTATTACAAATGGCTACTGATTACACTGTAAAAAAGAGAATCAAAATGGAAAAATTTACGTACCCAAGGTTGTATAAGATTGATAGAAATCCAAATTGAAACGTGTTCTTGAACATATTCTTCAATTGGAAAAAAAAAGAAGTTGGCTTTTTACGTATTCGAAATCCAAACGCAAATGGTGAATAAAAACCCTAAATTGGTCGCTTTTTGCCTCTTTCTGTTTATTTCTCGCGAAAATATTGATAAACTTTAGATTTATTTATTTATTATCGCTTTGAAAATAAATTAACGCCATGGTTCATTTGCCATTCCTTAGGATGAAGCGAGAAAATGCCTACTCATTGGCTCAGAAAAAAGGTTGCTATAAGTTGGTGAATGGGTTCGGGCCCTAATCTTTTCGCATCTTTGCTTTTAAGATTTTGGGCTCATTGAAAACTGATTATATCATCTTTTTCAGCTCAAGCATGCTAACAAACATATCAGCTTGAGAGATATTAACGAAGGTATTATTAAAATATCCATCGTTACCCACCTCAATTCTCGAAATAGCCTTATATCTATAATCTATCTATAATATATATAAATGTACGAAGATGGGGACTCGTGAAATTACTAAAACGTTTTTATTATTTGTTGTAAAAGAGTCTGATAATTTAGTAATTTAATAATTAAAATTATATTTTATTTAATATTAAAATATTATTCCTATTCGAATTGATACTTATATTAATATTGATATTTAACCTAAGTATTTAATGATTTAATAATACAAATTGATAAATTAAATA